>JBAMCJ010003794.1:600000-753952 GCA_037075205.1 Drosophila prostipennis | reverse complement strand
CCGCAATCAAGTACAACCTTACCAAAGTCTTTAAACGAATCGAGTACAATATCACAGAGTTCACTTCAAATATCGAGCACAGGAAAATACGAAACCATTTCAGAGAAAAGAACTACAATTTCGGAATCTCTGCCGCAATTAAGTACAACCTTACCAAAGTCTTCAACCGAATCGAGTACAATATCACAGAGTTCACTTCAAATATCGAGCACAGAAAAATACGAAACCACTCCAGAGGAAAGAACTACAATTTCGGAATCTCTGCCGCAATCAAGTACATCCTTTCCAAAGTCTTCAACCGAATCGAGTACAATATCACAGAGTTCAGTTCAAATATCGAGCACAGGAAAATACGAAACCATTCCAGAGAAAAGAACTACAATTTCGGAATCTCTGCCGCAATCAAGTACAACCTTACCAAAGTCTTCAACCGAATCGAGTACAATATCACAGAGTTCACTTCAAATATCGAGCACAGGAAAATACGAAACCATTCCAGAGGAAAGAACTACAATTTCGGAATCTCTGCCGCAATCAAGTACAACCTTACCAAAGTCTTCAACCGAATCGAGTACAATATCACAGAGTTCACTTCAAATATCGAGCACAGAAAAATACGAAACCACTTCAGAGGAAAGAACTACGATTTCGGAATCTCTTCAGCAATCACGTACAACCTTACCAAAGTCTTCAACCGAATCGAGTACAATATCACAGAGTTCAGTTCAAATATCGAGCACAGGAAAATACGAAACCATTCCAGAGAAAAGAACTACAATTTCGGAATCTCTGCCGCAATCAAGTACAACCTTACCAAAGTCTTCAACCGAATCGAGTACAATATCACAGAGTTCACTTCAAATATCGAGCACAGGAAAATACGAAACCATTCCAGAGGAAAGAACTACAATTTCGGAATCTCTGCCGCAATCAAGTACAACCTTACCAAAGTCTTCAACCGAATCGAGTACAATATCACAGAGTTCACTTCAAATATCGAGAACGGAAAAATACGAAACCACTCCAGAGGAAAGAATTACAATTTCGGAATTTCTGCCGCAATCAAGTTCAACCTTACGAAAGACTTCAAGCCCTTTGACTACACTATTCAGTAGTTCACTTCAAATATCGAGCACAGAAAAATACGAAACCACTCCAGAGGAAAGAACTACAATTTCGGAATCTCTTCCGCAATCCAGTACAATCCTACCAAAGTCTTCACGCCATTCGACTACACTATCCAGTAGTTCATCCCAAATATCGAGCACAGAAAAATACGAAACCACTCCAGAGGAAAGAACTACTGTTTCGGAATCTCTTCCGCAATCAAGTACAACCTTTCCAAAGTCTTCAACCGAATCGAGTACAATATCACAGAGTTCAGTTCAAATATCAAGCACTGAAAAATACGGAACCACTCCAGAGGAAAGAACTACAGTTTCGGGATCTCTTCCGCAATCAAGTACAACCTTACCAAAGTCTTCAACCGAATCGAGTACAATATCACAGAGTTCACTTCAAATATCGAGCACAGAAAAATACGAAACCACTCCAGAGGAAAGAACTACAATTTCGGAATCTCTGCCGCAATCAAGTACATCCTTTCCAAAGTCTTCAACCGAATCGAGTACAATATCACAGAGTTCAGTTCAAATATCGAGCACAGGAAAATACGAAACCATTCCAGAGAAAAGAACTACAATTTCGGAATCTCTGCCGCAATCAAGTACAACCTTACCAAAGTCTTCAACCGAATCGAGTACAATATCACAGAGTTCACTTCTAATATCGAGCACAGGAAAATACGAAACCATTCCAGAGGAAAGAACTACAATTTCGGAATCTCTGCCGCAATCAAGTACAACCTTACCAAAGTCTTCAACCGAATCGAGTACCATATCACAGAGTTCACTTCAAATATCGAGCACAGAAAAATACGAAACCACTCCAGAGGAAAGAACTACAATTTCGGAATCTCTGCAGCAATTAAGTACAACCTTACCAAAGTCTTCAACCGAATCGAGTACAATATCACAGAGTTCACTTCAAATATCGAGCACAGAAAAATACGAAACCACTCCAGAGGAAAGAACTACAATTTCGGAATCTCTGCCGCAATCAAGTTCAACCTTACGAAAGACTTCAAGCCCTTTGACTACACTATTCAGTAGTTCATCCCAAATGTCGAGCACAGAAAAATACGAAACCACTCCAGAGGAAAGAACTACAATTTCGGAATCTCTTCCGCAATCAAGTACAATTCTACCAAAGTCTTCACGCCCTTCGACTACTCTATCCAGTAGTTCATCCCAACTATCGAGCACAGAAAAATACGAAACCACTCCAGAGGAAAGAACTACAGTTTCGGGATCTCTTCCGCAATCAAGTACAACCTTACCAAAGTCTTTAAACGAATCGAGTACAATATCACAGAGTTCACTTCAAATATCGAGCACAGAAAAATACGAAACCACTCCAGAGGAAAGAACTACGATTTCGGAATCTCTTCCGCAATCACGTACAACCTTACCAAAGTCTTCAACCGAATCGAGTACAATATCACAGAGTTCAGTTCAAATATCGAGCACAGGAAAATACGAAACCATTCCAGAGAAAAGAACTACAATTTCGGAATCTCTGCCGCAATCAAGTACAACCTTACCAAAGTCTTCAACCGAATCGAGTACAATATCACAGAGTTCACTTCAAATATCGAGCACAGAAAAATACGAAACCACTCCAGAGGAAAGAACTACAATTTCGGAATCTCTGCCGCAATCAAGTACAACCTTACCAAAGTCTTCAACCGAATCGAGTACAATATCACAGAGTTCACTTCAAATATCGAGCACGGAAAAATACGAAACCACTCCAGAGGAAAGAATTACAATTTCGGAATTTCTGCCGCAATCAAGTACAACCTTACCAAAGACTTCAAGCCCTTTGACTACACTATTCAGTAGTTCACTTCAAATATCGAGCACAGAAAAATACGAAACCACTCCAGAGGAAAGAACTACAATTTCGGAATCTCTTCCGCAATCCAGTACAATCCTACCAAAGTCTTCACGCCATTCGACTACACTATCCAGTAGTTCATCCCAAATATCGAGCACAGAAAAATACGAAACCACTCCAGAGGAAAGAACTACTGTTTCGGAATCTCTTCCGCAATCAAGTACAACCTTTCCAAAGTCTTCAACCGAATCGAGTACAATATCACAGAGTTCAGTTCAAATATCAAGCACTGAAAAATACGGAACCACTCCAGAGGAAAGAACTACAGTTTCGGGATCTCTTCCGCAATCAAGTACAACCTTACCAAAGTCTTCAACCGAATCGAGTACAATATCACAGAGTTCACTTCAAATATCGAGCACAGAAAAATACGAAACCACTCCAGAGGAAAGAACTACAATTTCGGAATCTCTGCCGCAATCAAGTACATCCTTTCCAAAGTCTTCAACCGAATCGAGTACAATATCACAGAGTTCAGTTCAAATATCGAGCACAGGAAAATACGAAACCATTCCAGAGAAAAGAACTACAATTTCGGAATCTCTGCCGCAATCAAGTACAACCTTACCAAAGTCTTCAACCGAATCGAGTACAATATCACAGAGTTCACTTCAAATATCGAGCACAGGAAAATACGAAACCATTCCAGAGGAAAGAACTACAATTTCGGAATCTCTGCCGCAATCAAGTACAACCTTACCAAAGTCTTCAACCGAATCGAGTACAATATCACAGAGTTCACTTCAAATATCGAGCACAGAAAAATACGAAACCACTTCAGAGGAAAGAACTACGATTTCGGAATCTCTTCAGCAATCACGTACAACCTTACCAAAGTCTTCAACCGAATCGAGTACAATATCACAGAGTTCAGTTCAAATATCGAGCACAGGAAAATACGAAACCATTCCAGAGAAAAGAACTACAATTTCGGAATCTCTGCCGCAATCAAGTACAACCTTACCAAAGTCTTCAACCGAATCGAGTACAATATCACAGAGTTCACTTCAAATATCGAGCACAGGAAAATACGAAACCATTCCAGAGGAAAGAACTACAATTTCGGAATCTCTGCCGCAATCAAGTACAACCTTACCAAAGTCTTCAACCGAATCGAGTACAATATCACAGAGTTCACTTCAAATATCGAGAACGGAAAAATACGAAACCACTCCAGAGGAAAGAATTACAATTTCGGAATTTCTGCCGCAATCAAGTTCAACCTTACGAAAGACTTCAAGCCCTTTGACTACACTATTCAGTAGTTCACTTCAAATATCGAGCACAGAAAAATACGAAACCACTCCAGAGGAAAGAACTACAATTTCGGAATCTCTTCCGCAATCCAGTACAATCCTACCAAAGTCTTCACGCCATTCGACTACACTATCCAGTAGTTCATCCCAAATATCGAGCACAGAAAAATACGAAACCACTCCAGAGGAAAGAACTACTGTTTCGGAATCTCTTCCGCAATCAAGTACAACCTTTCCAAAGTCTTCAACCGAATCGAGTACAATATCACAGAGTTCAGTTCAAATATCAAGCACTGAAAAATACGGAACCACTCCAGAGGAAAGAACTACAGTTTCGGGATCTCTTCCGCAATCAAGTACAACCTTACCAAAGTCTTCAACCGAATCGAGTACAATATCACAGAGTTCACTTCAAATATCGAGCACAGAAAAATACGAAACCACTCCAGAGGAAAGAACTACAATTTCGGAATCTCTGCCGCAATCAAGTACATCCTTTCCAAAGTCTTCAACCGAATCGAGTACAATATCACAGAGTTCAGTTCAAATATCGAGCACAGGAAAATACGAAACCATTCCAGAGAAAAGAACTACAATTTCGGAATCTCTGCCGCAATCAAGTACAACCTTACCAAAGTCTTCAACCGAATCGAGTACAATATCACAGAGTTCACTTCTAATATCGAGCACAGGAAAATACGAAACCATTCCAGAGGAAAGAACTACAATTTCGGAATCTCTGCCGCAATCAAGTACAACCTTACCAAAGTCTTCAACCGAATCGAGTACAATATCACAGAGTTCACTTCAAATATCGAGCACAGAAAAATACGAAACCACTCCAGAGGAAAGAACTACAATTTCGGAATCTCTGCAGCAATTAAGTACAACCTTACCAAAGTCTTCAACCGAATCGAGTACAATATCACAGAGTTCACTTCAAATATCGAGCACAGAAAAATACGAAACCACTCCAGAGGAAAGAACTACAATTTCGGAATCTCTGCCGCAATCAAGTTCAACCTTACGAAAGACTTCAAGCCCTTTGACTACACTATTCAGTAGTTCATCCCAAATGTCGAGCACAGAAAAATACGAAACCACTCCAGAGGAAAGAACTACAATTTCGGAATCTCTTCCGCAATCAAGTACAATTCTACCAAAGTCTTCACGCCCTTCGACTACTCTATCCAGTAGTTCATCCCAACTATCGAGCACAGAAAAATACGAAACCACTCCAGAGGAAAGAACTACAGTTTCGGGATCTCTTCCGCAATCAAGTACAACCTTACCAAAGTCTTTAAACGAATCGAGTACAATATCACAGAGTTCACTTCAAATATCGAGCACAGAAAAATACGAAACCACTGCAGAGGAAAGAACTACGATTTCGGAATCCCTTCCGCAATCACGTACAACCTTACCAAAGTCTTCAACCGAATCGAGTACAATATCACAGAGTTCAGTTCAAATATCGAGCACAGGAAAATACGAAACCATTCCAGAGAAAAGAACTACAATTTCGGAATCTCTGCCGCAATCAAGTACAACCTTACCAAAGTCTTCAACCGAATCGAGTACAATATCACAGAGTTCACTTCAAATATCGAGCACAGGAAAATACGAAACCATTCCAGAGGAAAGAACTACAATTTCGGAATCTCTGCCGCAATCAAGTACAACCTTACCAAAGTCTTCAACCGAATCGAGTACAATATCACAGAGTTCACTTCAAATATCGAGAACGGAAAAATACGAAACCACTCCAGAGGAAAGAATTACAATTTCGGAATTTCTGCCGCAATCAAGTTCAACCTTACGAAAGACTTCAAGCCCTTTGACTACACTATTCAGTAGTTCACTTCAAATATCGAGCACAGAAAAATACGAAACCACTCCAGAGGAAAGAACTACAATTTCGGAATCTCTTCCGCAATCCAGTACAATCCTACCAAAGTCTTCACGCCATTCGACTACACTATCCAGTAGTTCATCCCAAATATCGAGCACAGAAAAATACGAAACCACTCCAGAGGAAAGAACTACTGTTTCGGAATCTCTTCCGCAATCAAGTACAACCTTTCCAAAGTCTTCAACCGAATCGAGTACAATATCACAGAGTTCAGTTCAAATATCAAGCACTGAAAAATACGGAACCACTCCAGAGGAAAGAACTACAGTTTCGGGATCTCTTCCGCAATCAAGTACAACCTTACCAAAGTCTTCAACCGAATCGAGTACAATATCACAGAGTTCACTTCAAATATCGAGCACAGAAAAATACGAAACCACTCCAGAGGAAAGAACTACAATTTCGGAATCTCTGCCGCAATCAAGTACATCCTTTCCAAAGTCTTCAACCGAATCGAGTACAATATCACAGAGTTCAGTTCAAATATCGAGCACAGGAAAATACGAAACCATTCCAGAGAAAAGAACTACAATTTCGGAATCTCTGCCGCAATCAAGTACAACCTTACCAAAGTCTTCAACCGAATCGAGTACAATATCACAGAGTTCACTTCTAATATCGAGCACAGGAAAATACGAAACCATTCCAGAGGAAAGAACTACAATTTCGGAATCTCTGCCGCAATCAAGTACAACCTTACCAAAGTCTTCAACCGAATCGAGTACAATATCACAGAGTTCACTTCAAATATCGAGCACAGAAAAATACGAAACCACTCCAGAGGAAAGAACTACAATTTCGGAATCTCTGCAGCAATTAAGTACAACCTTACCAAAGTCTTCAACCGAATCGAGTACAATATCACAGAGTTCACTTCAAATATCGAGCACAGAAAAATACGAAACCACTCCAGAGGAAAGAACTACAATTTCGGAATCTCTGCCGCAATCAAGTTCAACCTTACGAAAGACTTCAAGCCCTTTGACTACACTATTCAGTAGTTCATCCCAAATGTCGAGCACAGAAAAATACGAAACCACTCCAGAGGAAAGAACTACAATTTCGGAATCTCTTCCGCAATCAAGTACAATTCTACCAAAGTCTTCACGCCCTTCGACTACTCTATCCAGTAGTTCATCCCAACTATCGAGCACAGAAAAATACGAAACCACTCCAGAGGAAAGAACTACAGTTTCGGGATCTCTTCCGCAATCAAGTACAACCTTACCAAAGTCTTTAAACGAATCGAGTACAATATCACAGAGTTCACTTCAAATATCGAGCACAGAAAAATACGAAACCACTGCAGAGGAAAGAACTACGATTTCGGAATCCCTTCCGCAATCACGTACAACCTTACGAAAGTCTTCAACCGAATCGAGTACAATATCACAGAGTTCAGTTCAAATATCGAGCACAGAAAAATACGAAACCACTCCAGAGGAAAGAACTACAATTTCGGAATCTCTTCCGCAATCAAGTACAACTCCACCAAAGTCTTCACGTCCTTCGACTACACTATCCAGTAGTTCATCCCAAATGTCGAGCACAGAAAAATACGAAACCACTCCAGAGGAAAGAACTACAATTTCGGAATCTCTTCCGCAATCAAGTACAATTCTACCAAAGTCTTCACGCCCTTTGACTACACTATCCAGTAGTTCATCCCAAATGTCGAGCACAGAAAAATACGAAACCACTCCAGAGGAAAGAACTACGATTTCGGAATCTCTTCCGCAATCACGTACAACCTTACCAAAGTCTTCAACCGAATCGAGTACAATATCACAGAGTTCAGTTCAAATATCGAGCACAGAAAAATACGAAACCACTCCAGAGGAAAGAACTACAATTTCGGAATCTCTTCCGCAATCAAGTACAATTCTACCAAAGTCTTCACGCCCTTCGACTACTCTATCCAGTAGTTCATCCCAACTATCGAGCACAGAAAAATACGAAACCACTCCAGAGGAAAGAACTACGATTTCGGAATCTCTGCCGCAATCAAGTTCAACCTTACGAAAGACTTCAAGCCCTTTGACTACACTATCCAGTAGTTCATCCCAAATGTCGAGCACAGAAAAATACGAAACCACTCCAGAGGAAAGAACTACAATTTCGGAATCTCTTCCGCAATCAAGTACAACCTTACCAAAGTCTTCAACCGAATCGAGTACAATATCACAGAGTTCACTTCAAATATCGAGCACAGAAAAATACGAAACCACTCCAGAGGAAAGAACTACAATTTCGGAATCTCTTCCGCAATCAAGTACAACCCTACCAAAGTCTTCACGTCCTTCGACTACACTATCCAGTAGTTCATCCCAAATGTCGAGCACAGAAAAATACGAAACCACTCCAGAGGAAAGAACTACAATTTCGGAATCTCTTCCGCAATCAAGTACAATTCTACCAAAGTCTTCACGCCCTTTGACTACACTATCCAGTAGTTCATCCCAAATGTCGAGCACAGAAAAATACGAAACCACTCCAGAGGAAAGAACTACAATTTCGGAATCTCTTCCGCAATCAAGTACAATCCTACCTTCGACTACACTATCCAGTAGTTCATCCCAAATGTCAAGCACAGAAAAATACGAAACCACTCCAGATGAAAGAACTACGATTTCGGAATCTCTTCCGCAATCACGTACAACCTTACCAAAGTCTTCAACCGAATCGAGTACAATATCACAGAGTTCAGTTCAAATATCGAGCACAGAAAAATACGAAACCACTCCAGAGGAAAGAACTACAATTTCGGAATCTCTTCCGCAATCAAGTACAATCCTACCAAAGTCTTCACGCCCTTTGACTACACTATCCAGTAGTTCATCCCAAATGTCGAGCACAGAAATATATGAAACCACTCCAGAGGAAAGAACTACAGTTTCAGAATCTCTTCCGCAATCAAGTACATCCTTTCCAAAGTCTCTACGCCCTTTGACTACACTATCCAGTAGTTCATCCCAAATATCGAGCACAGAAAAATACGAAACCACTCCAGAGGAAAGAACTACAATTTCGGAATCTCTTCCGCAATCAAGTACAACCTTACCAAAGTCTTCAACCGAATCGAGTACAATATCACAGAGTTCAGTTCAAATATCGAGCACAGAAAAATACGAAACCACTCCAGAGGAAAGAACTACAATTTCGGAATCTCTTCCGCAATCAAGTACAATTCTACCAAAGTCTTCACGCCCTTCGACTACTCTATCCAGTAGTTCATCCCAACTATCGAGCACAGAAAAATACGAAACCACTCCAGAGGAAAGAACTACGATTTCGGAATCTCTGCCGCAATCAAGTTCAACCTTACGAAAGACTTCAAGCCCTTTGACTACACTATCCAGTAGTTCATCCCAAATGTCGAGCACAGAAAAATACGAAACCACTCCAGAGGAAAGAACTACAATTTCGGAATCTCTTCCGCAATCAAGTACAACCTTACCAAAGTCTTCAACCGAATCGAGTACAATATCACAGAGTTCACTTCAAATATCGAGCACAGAAAAATACGAAACCACTCCAGAGGAAAGAACTACAATTTCGGAATCTCTTCCGCAATCAAGTACAACCCTACCAAAGTCTTCACGTCCTTCGACTACACTATCCAGTAGTTCATCCCAAATGTCGAGCACAGAAAAATACGAAACCACTCCAGAGGAAAGAACTACAATTTCGGAATCTCTTCCGCAATCAAGTACAATTCTACCAAAGTCTTCACGCCCTTTGACTACACTATCCAGTAGTTCATCCCAAATGTCGAGCACAGAAAAATACGAAACCACTCCAGAGGAAAGAACTACAATTTCGGAATCTCTTCCGCAATCAAGTACAATCCTACCTTCGACTACACTATCCAGTAGTTCATCCCAAATGTCAAGCACAGAAAAATACGAAACCACTCCAGAGGAAAGAACTACGATTTCGGAATCTCTTCCGCAATCACGTACAACCTTACCAAAGTCTTCAACCGAATCGAGTACAATATCACAGAGTTCAGTTCAAATATCGAGCACAGAAAAATACGAAACCACTCCAGAGGAAAGAACTACAATTTCGGAATCTCTTCCGCAATCAAGTACAATCCTACCAAAGTCTTCACGCCCTTTGACTACACTATCCAGTAGTTCATCCCAAATGTCGAGCACAGAAATATATGAAACCACTCCAGAGGAAAGAACTACAGTTTCAGAATCTCTTCCGCAATCAAGTACATCCTTTCCAAAGTCTCTACGCCCTTTGACTACACTATCCAGTAGTTCATCCCAAATATCGAGCACAGAAAAATACGAAACCACTCCAGAGGAAAGAACTACAATTTCGGAATCTCTTCCGCAATCAAGTACAACCTTACCAAAGTCTTCAACCGAATCGAGTACAATATCACAGAGTTCAGTTCAAATATCGAGCACAGAAAAATACAAAACCACTCCAGAGGAAAGAACTACAATTTCGGAATCTCTTCCGCAATCAAGTACAATCCTACCAAAGTCTTCACGCCCTTTGACTACACTATCCAGTAGTTCATCCCAAATGTCGAGCACAGAAATATATGAAACCACTCCAGAGGAAAGAACTACAGTTTCAGAATCTCTTCCGCAATCAAGTACATCCTTTCCAAAGTCTCTACGCCCTTTGACTACACTATCCAGTAGTTCATCCCAAATGTCGAGCACAGAAAAATACGAAACCACTCCAGAGAAAAGAACTACAATTTCGGAATCTCTTCCGCAATCAAGTACAATCCTACCTTCGACTACACTATCCAGTAGTTCATCCCAAATGTCAAGCACAGAAAAATACGAAACCACTCCAGAGGAAAGAACTACGATTTCGGAATCTCTTCCGCAATCACGTACAACCTTACCAAAGTCTTCAACCGAATCGAGTACAATATCACAGAGTTCAGTTCAAATATCGAGCACAGAAAAATACGAAACCACTCCAGAGGAAAGAACTACAATTTCGGAATCTCTTCCGCAATCAAGTACAATCCTACCTTCGACTACACTATCCAGTAGTTCATCCCAAATGTCAAGCACAGAAAAATACGAAACCACTCCAGAGGAAAGAACTACGATTTCGGAATCTCTTCCGCAATCACGTACAACCTTACCAAAGTCTTCAACCGAATCGAGTACAATATCACAGAGTTCAGTTCAAATATCGAGCACAGAAAAATACGAAACCACTCCAGAGGAAAGAACTACAATTTCGGAATCTCTTCCGCAATCAAGTACAATCCTACCAAAGTCTTCACGCCCTTTGACTACACTATCCAGTAGTTCATCCCAAATGTCGAGCACAGAAATATATGAAACCACTCCAGAGGAAAGAACTACAGTTTCAGAATCTCTTCCGCAATCAAGTACATCCTTTCCAAAGTCTCTACGCCCTTTGACTACACTATCCAGTAGTTCATCCCAAATGTCGAGCACAGAAAAATACGAAACCACTCCAGAGGAAAGAACTACAATTTCGGAATCTCTTCCGCAATCAAGTACAACCTTACCAAAGTCTTCAACCGAATCGAGTACAATATCACAGAGTTCACTTCAAATATCGAGCACAGAAAAATACGAAACCACTCCAGAGGAAAGAACTACAGTTTCGGAATCTCTTCCGCAATCACGTACAACCTTACCAAAGTCTTCAACCGAATCGAGTACAATATCACAGAGTTCAGTTCAAATATCGAGCACAGAAAAATACGAAACCACTCCAGAGGAAAGAACTACAATTTCGGAATCTCTTCCGCAATCAAGTACAACCCTACCAAAGTCTTCACGTCCTTCGACTACACTATCCAGTAGTTCATCCCAAATGTCGAGCACAGAAAAATACGAAACCACTCCAGAGGAAAGAACTACAATTTCGGAATCTCTTCCGCAATCAAGTACAACCCTACCAAAGTCTTCACGCCCTTCGACTACACTATCCAGTAGTTCATCCCAAATGTCGAGCACAGAAATATATAAAACCACTCCAGAGGAAAGAACTACAGTTTCAGAATCTCTTCCGCAATCAAGTACATCCTTTCCAAAGTCTTCAAGCCCTTCGACTACACTATCCAGTAGTTCATCCCAAATGTCGAGCACAGAAAAATACGAAACCACTCCAGAGGAAAGAACTACAATTTCGGAATCTCTTCCGCAATCAAGTACAACCTTACCAAAGTCTTCAACCGAATCGAGTACAATATCACAGAGTTCACTTCAAATATCGAGCACAGAAAAATACGAAACCACTCCAGAGGAAAGAACTACAGTTTCAGAATCTCTTCCGCAATCAAGTACATCCTTTTTAAAGTCTTCAAGCCTTTCGACTACTCTATCCAGTAGTTCATCCCAAATATCGAGCACAGAAAAATACGAAACCACTCCAGAGGAAAGAACTACAGTTTCGGGATCTCTTCCGCAATCAAGTACAACCTTACCAAAGTCTTCAACCGAATCGAGTACAATATCACAGAGTTTAGTTCAAATATCGAGCACAGAAAAATACGAAACCACTCCAGAGGAAAGAACTACAATTTCGGAATCTCTTCCGCAATCAAGTACAATCCTACCAAAGTCTTCACGCCCTTTGACTACACTATCCAGTAGTTCATCCCAAATGTCGAGCACAGAAATATATGAAACCACTCCAGAGGAAAGAACTACAATTTCGGAATCTCTTCCGCAATCAAGTACAACCTTACCAAAGTCTTCAACCGAATCGAGTACAATATCACAGAGTTTAGTTCAAATATCGAGCACAGAAAAATACGAAACCACTCCAGAGGAAAGAACTACAATTTCGGAATCTCTTCCGCAATCAAGTACAATCCTACCAAAGTCTTCACGCCCTTTGACTACACTATCCAGTAGTTCATCCCAAATGTCGAGCACAGAAATATATGAAACCACTCCAGAGGAAAGAACTACAATTTCGGAATCTCTTCCGCAATCAAGTACAACCTTACCAAAGTCTTCAACCGAATCGAGTACAATATCACAGAGTTCACTTCAAATATCGAGCACAGAAAAATACGAAACCACTCCAGAGGAAAGAACTACAATTTCGGAATCTCTTCCGCAATCAAGTACAACCTTACCAAAGTCTTCAACCGAATCGAGTACAATATCACAGAGTTTAGTTCAAATATCGAGCACAGAAAAATACGAAACCACTCCAGAGGAAAGAACTACAATTTCGGAATCTCTTCCGCAATCAAGTACAATCCTACCAAAGTCTTCACGCCCTTTGACTACACTATCCAGTAGTTCATCCCAAATGTCGAGCACAGAAATATATGAAACCACTCCAGAGGAAAGAACTACAGTTTCAGAATCTCTTCCGCAATCAAGTACATCCTTTCCAAAGTCTCTACGCCCTTTGACTACACTATCCAGTAGTTCATCCCAAATGTCGAGCACAGAAAAATACGAAACCACTCCAGAGGAAAGAACTACAATTTCGGAATCTCTTCCGCAATCAAGTACAACCTTACCAAAGTCTTCAACCGAATCGAGTACAATATCACAGAGTTCACTTCAAATATCGAGCACAGAAAAATACGAAACCACTCCAGAGGAAAGAACTACAATTTCGGAATCTCTTCCGCAATCAAGTACAACCCTACCAAAGTCTTCACGTCCTTCGACTACACTATCCAGTAGTTCATCCCAAATATCGAGCACAGAAAAATACGAAACCACTCCAGAGGAAAGAACTACGATTTCGGAATCTCTTCCGCAATCACGTACAACCTTACCAAAGTCTTCAACAGAATCGAGTAAAATATCACAGAGTTCAGTTCAAATATCGAGCACAGAAAAATACGAAACCACTCCAGAGGAAAGAACTACAATTTCGGAATCTCTGCCGCAATCAAGTACAACCTTTTCAAAGTCTTCAATCGAATCGAGTACAATATCGCAGAGTTCACTTCAAATATCGAGCACAGAACAATACGAAACCACTCCAGAGGAAAGAACTACGATTTCGGAATCTCTTCCGCAATCACGTACAACCTTACCAAAGTCTTCAACCGAATCGAGTACAATATCACAGAGTTCACTTCAAATATCGAGCACAGAAAAATACGAAACCACTCCAGAGGAAAGAACTACAATTTCGGAATCTCTTCCGCAATCAAGTACAACCTTACCAAAGTCTTCAAAGGAATCGAGTACAATATCACAGAGTTTAGTTCAAATATCGAGCACAGAAAAATACGAAACCACTACAGAGGAAAGAACTAAAGTTTCGGAATCTCTTCCGCAATCAAGTAGAACCTTACCAAAGTCTTCAACCGAATCGAGTACAATATCACAGAGTTCAGTTCAAACATCGAGCACAGAAAAATACAAAACCACTCCAGAGGAAAGAACTACAATTTCGGAATCTCTTCCGCAATCAAGTACAATCCCACCAAAGTCTTCACGCCCTTCGACTACACTATCCAGTAGTTCATCCCAAATGTCAAGCACAGAAAAATACGAAACCACTTCAGAGGAAAGAACTACGATTTCGGAATCTTTTCCGCAATCACGTACAACCTTACCAAAGTCTTCAACCGAATCGAGTACAATATCACAGAGTTCACTTCAAATATCGAGCACAGAAAAATACGAAACCACTCCAGAGGAAAGAACTACAATTTCGGAATCTCTTCCGCAATCAAGTACAACCCTACCAAAGTCTTCACGCCCTTCGACTACACTATCCAGTAGTTCGTCCCAAATGTCGAGCACAGAAAAATACGAAACCACTCCAGAGGAAAGAACTACGATTTCGGAATCTCTTCCGCAATCACGTACAACCTTACCAAAGTCTTCAACCGAATCGAGTACAATATCACAGAGTTCAGTTCAAATATCGAGCACACAAAAATACGAAACCACTCCAGAGGAAAGAACTACAATTTCGGAATCTCTTCCGCAATCAAGTACAATCCTACCAAAGTCTACACGCCCTTCGACTACTCTATCCAGTAGTTCATCCCAAATATCGAGCACAGAAAAATACGAAACCACTCCAGAGGAAAGAACAACAGTTTCGGAATCTTTTCCGCAATCAAGTACAACCCTACCAAAGTCTTCACGCCCTTCGACTACACTATCCAGTAGTTCGTCCCAAATGTCGAGCACAGAAAAATACGAAACCACTCCAGAGGAAAGAACTACGATTTCGGAATCTCTTCCGCAATCACGTACAACCTTACCAAAGTCTTCAACCGAATCGAGTACAATATCACAGAGTTCAGTTCAAATATCGAGCACACAAAAATACGAAACCACTCCAGAGGAAAGAACTACAATTTCGGAATCTCTTCCGCAATCAAGTACAATCCTACCAAAGTCTACACGCCCTTTGACTACACTATCCAGTAGTTCATCCCAAATGTCGAGCACAGAAAAATACGAAACCACTCCAGAGGAAAGAACTACAATTTCGGAATCTCTGCCGCAATCAAGTACAACCTTACCAAAGTCTTCAACCGAATCGAGTACAATATCACAGAGTTCACTTCAAATATCGAGCACAGAAAAATACGAAACCACTCCAGAGGAAAGAACTACAATTTCGGAATCTCTTCCGCAATCAAGTACAATCCTACCAAAGTCTTCACGCCCTTCGACTATACTATCCAGTAGTTCATTCCAAATGTCAAGCACAGAACAATACGAAACCACTCCAGAGGAAAGAACTACAATTTCGGAATCTCTTCCGCAATCAAGTACAACTTTACCAAAGTCTTCAAAGGAATCGAGTACAGTATCACAGAGTTCAGTTCAAATATCGAGCACAGAAAAATACGAAACCACTACAGAGGAAAGAACTAAAGTTTCGGAATCTCTTCCGCAATCAAGTAGAACCTTACCAAAGTCTTCAACCGAATCGAGTACAATATCACAGAGTTCAGTTCAAACATCGAGCACAGAAAAATACGAAACCACTCCAGAGGAAAAAACTACAATTTCGGAATCTCTTCCGCAATCAAGTACAATCCCACCAAAGTCTTCACGCCCTTCGACTACACTATCCAGTAGTTCATCCCAAATGTCAAGCACAGAAAAATACGAAACCACTCCAGAGGAAAGAACTACGATTTCGGAATCTTTTCCGCAATCACGTACAACCTTACCAAAGTCTTCAACCGAATCGAGTACAATATCACAGAGTTCACTTCAAAAATCGAGCACAGAAAAATACGAAACCACTCCAGAGGAAAGAACTACAATTTCGGAATCTCTCCCGCAATCAAGTACAACCCTACCAAAGTCTTCACGCCCTTCGACTACTCTATCCAGTAGTTCATCCCAAATATCGAGCACAGAAAAATACGAAACCACTCCAGAGGAAAGAACAACAGTTTCGGAATCTCTTCCGCAATCAAGTACAACCCTACCAAAGTCTTCACGCCCTTTGACTACTCTATCCAGTAGTTCATCCCAAATATCGAGCACAGAAAAATACGAAACCACTCCAGAGGAAAGAACTACAATTTCGGAATCTCTCCCGCAATCAAGTACAACCCTACCAAAGTCTTCACGCCCTTCGACTACTCTATCCAGTAGTTCATCCCAAATATCGAGCACAGAAAAATACGAAACCACTCCAGAGGAAAGAACTACAATTTCGGAATCTCTCCCGCAATCAAGTACAACCCTACCAAAGTCTACACGCCCTTCGACTACTCTATCCAGTAGTTCATCCCAAATATCGAGCACAGAAAAATACGAAACCACTCCAGAGGAAAGAACAACAGTTTCGGAATCTCTTCCGCAATCAAGTACAACCCTACCAAAGTCTTCACGCCCTTTGACTACACTATCCAGTAGTTCATCCCAAATGTCGAGCACAGAAATATATGAAACCACTCCAGAGGAAAGAACTACAGTTTCAGAATCTCTTCCGCAATCAAGTATATCCTTTCCAAAGTCTCTACGCCCTTTGACTACACTATCCAGTAGTTCATCCCAAATGTCGAGCACAGAAAAATACGAAACCACTCCAGAGGAAAGAACTACAATTTCGGAATCTCTTCCGCAATCAAGTACAACCTTACCAAAGTCTTCAACCGAATCGAGTACAATATCACAGAGTTCACTTCAAATATCGAGCACAGAAAAATACGAAACCACTCCAGAGGAAAGAACTACAATTTCGGAATCTCTTCCGCAATCAAGTACAATCCTACCAAAGTCTTCACGCCCTTCGTCTACACTATCCAGTAGTTCATCCCAAATGTCAAGCACAGAAAAATACGAAACCACTCCAGAGGAAAGAACTACGATTTCGGAATCTCTTCCGCAATCACGTACAACCTTACCAAAGTCTTCAACCGAATCGAGTACAATATCACAGAGTTCAGTTCAAATATCGAGCACAGAAAAATACGAAACCACTCCAGAGGAAAGAACTACAGTTTCAGAATCTCTTCCGCAATCAAGTACATCCTTTTTAAAGTCTTCAAGCCTTTCGACTACTCTATCCAGTAGTTCATCCCAAATATCGAGCACAGAAAAATACGAAACCACTCCAGAGGAAAGAACTACAGTTTCGGGATCTCTTCCGCAATCAAGTACAACCTTACCAAAGTCTTCAACCGAATCGAGTACAATATCACAGAGTTCACTTCAAATATCGAGCACAGAAAAATACGAAACCACTCCAGAGGAAAGAACTACAATTTCGGAATCTCTTCCGCAATCAAGTACAATCCTACCAAAGTCTTCACGCCCTTCGTCTACACTATCCAGTAGTTCATCCCAAATGTCAAGCACAGAAAAATACGAAACCACTCCAGAGGAAAGAACTACGATTTCGGAATCTCTTCCGCAATCACGTACAACCTTACCAAAGTCTTCAACCGAATCGAGTACAATATCACAGAGTTCAGTTCAAATATCGAGCACAGAAAAATACGAAACCACTCCAGAGGAAAGAACTACAATTTCGGAATCTCTTCCGCAATCAAGTACAACCCTACCAAAGTCTTCACGCCCTTTGACTACACTATCCAGTAGTTCATCCCAAATGTCGAGCACAGAAATATATGAAACCACTCCAGAGGAAAGAACTACAGTTTCAGAATCTCTTCCGCAATCAAGTATATCCTTTCCAAAGTCTCTACGCCCTTTGACTACACTATCCAGTAGTTCATCCCAAATGTCGAGCACAGAAAAATACGAAACCACTCCAGAGGAAAGAACTACAATTTCGGAATCTCTTCCGCAATCAAGTACAACCTTACCAAAGTCTTCAACCGAATCGAGTACAATATCACAGAGCTCACTTCAAATATCGAGCACAGAAAAATACGAAACCACTCCAGAGGAAAGAACTACAGTTTCAGAATCTCTTCCGCAATCAAGTACATCCTTTTTAAAGTCTTCAAGCCTTTCGACTACTCTATCCAGTAGTTCATCCCAAATATCGAGCACAGAAAAATACGAAACCACTCCAGAGGAAAGAACAACAGTTTCGGAATCTCTTCCGCAATCAAGTACAACCCTACCAAAGTCTTCACGCCCTTTGACTACACTATCCAGTAGTTCATCCCAAATGTCAAGCACAGAAAAATACGAAACCACTCCAGAGGAAAGAACTACGATTTCGGAATCTCTTCCGCAATCACGTACAACCTTACCAAAGTCTTCAACCGAATCGAGTACAATATCACAGAGTTCAGTTCAAATATCGAGCACAGAAAAATACGAAACCACTCCAGAGGAAAGAACTACAATTTCGGAATCTCTTCCGCAATCAAGTACAACCCTACCAAAGTCTACACGCCCTTCGACTACTCTATCCAGTAGTTCATCCCAAATATCGAGCACAGAAAAATACGAAACCACTCCAGAGGAAAGAACAACAGTTTCGGAATCTCTTCCGCAATCAAGTACAACCCAACCAAAGTCTTCACGCCCTTTGACTACACTATCCAGTAGTTCATCCCAAATGTCGAGCACAGAAATATATGAAACCACTCCAGAGGAAAGAACTACAGTTTCAGAATCTCTTCCGCAATCAAGTATATCCTTTCCAAAGTCTCTACGCCCTTTGACTACACTATCCAGTAGTTCATCCCAAATGTCGAGCACAGAAAAATACGAAACCACTCCAGAGGAAAGAACTACAATTTCGGAATCTCTTCCGCAATCAAGTACAACCTTACCAAAGTCTTCAACCGAATCGAGTACAATATCACAGAGCTCACTTCAAATATCGAGCACAGAAAAATACGAAACCACTCCAGAGGAAAGAACTACAGTTTCAGAATCTCTTCCGCAATCAAGTACATCCTTTTTAAAGTCTTCAAGCCTTTCGACTACTCTATCCAGTAGTTCATCCCAAATATCGAGCACAGAAAAATACGAAACCACTCCAGAGGAAAGAACTACAGTTTCGGGATCTCTTCCGCAATCAAGTACAACCTTACCAAAGTCTTCAACCGAATCGAGTACAATATCACAGAGTTCACTTCAAATATCGAGCACAGAAAAATACGAAACCACTCCAGAGGAAAGAACTACAATTTCGGAATCTCTTCCGCAATCAAGTACAATCCTACCAAAGTCTTCACGCCCTTCGACTACACTATCCAGTAGTTCATCCCAAATGTCAAGCACAGCAAAATACGAAACCACTCCAGAGGAAAGAACTACGATTTCGGAATCTCTTCCGCAATCAAGTACAACCCTACCAAAGTCTTCACGCCCTTTGACTACACTATCCAGTAGTTCATCCCAAATGTCGAGCACAGAAATATATGAAACCACTCCAGAGGAAAGAACTACAGTTTCAGAATCTCTTCCGCAATCAAGTACATCCTTTCCAAAGTCTCTACGCCCTTTGACTACACTATCCAGTAGTTCATCCCAAATGTCGAGCACAGAAAAATACGAAACCACTCCAGAGGAAAGAACTACAATTTCGGAATCTCTTCCGCAATCAAGTACAACCTTACCAAAGTCTTCAACCGAATCGAGTACAATATCACAGAGTTCACTTCAAATATCGAGCACAGAAAAATACGAAACCACTCCAGAGGAAAGAACTACAATTTCGGAATCTCTTCCGCAATCAAGTACAATCCTACCAAAGTCTTCACGCCCTTCGACTACACTATCCAGTAGTTCATCCCAAATGTCAAGCACAGAAAAATACGAAACCACTCCAGAGGAAAGAACTACGAGTTCGGAATCTCTTCCGCAATCACGTACAACCATACCAAAGTCTTCAACCAAATCGAGTACAATATCACAGAGTTCAGTTCAAATATCGAGCACAGAAAAATACGAAACCACTCCAGAGGAAAGAACTACAATTTCGGAATCTCTTCCGCAATCAAGTACAATCCTACCAAAGTCTACACGCCCTTCGACTACTCTATCCAGTAGTTCATCCCAAATATCGAGCACAGAAAAATACGAAACCACTCCAGAGGAAAGAACTACAGTTTCGGAATCTCTTCCGCAATCAAGTACAACCCTACCAAAGTCTTCACGCCCTTTGACTACACTATCCAGTAGTTCATCCCAAATGTCGAGCACAGAAATATATGAAACCACTCCAGAGGAAAGAACTACAGTTTCAGAATCTCTTCCGCAATCAAGTACATCCTTTCCAAAGTCTCTACGCCCTTTGACTACACTATCCAGTAGTTCATCCCAAATGTCGAGCACAGAAAAATACGAAACCACTCCAGAGGAAAGAACTACAATTTCGGAATCTCTTTCGCAATCAAGTACAACCTTACCAAAGTCTTCAACCGAATCGAGTACAATATCACAGAGTTCACTTCAAATATCGAGCACAGAAAAATACGAAACCACTCCAGAGGAAAGAACTACAATTTCGGAATCTCTTCCGCAATCAAGTACAATCCTACCAAAGTCTTCACGCCCTTCGACTACACTATCCAGTAGTTCATCCCAAATGTCAAGCACAGAAAAATACGAAACCACTCCAGAGGAAAGAACTACGTGTTCGGAATCTCTTCCGCAATCACGTACAACCTTACCAAAGTCTTCAACCGAATCGAGTACAATATCACAGAGTTCAGTTCAAATATCGAGCACAGAAAAATATGAAACCACTCCAGAGGAAAGAACTACAATTTCGGAATCTCTTCCGCAATCAAGTACAATCCTACCAAAGTCTACACGCCCTTCCACTACTCTATCCAGTAGTTCATCCCAAATATCGAGCACAGAAAAATACGAAACCACTCCAGAGGAAAGAACTACAGTTTCGGAATCTCTTCCGCAATCACGTACAACCTTACCAAAGTCTTCAACCGAATCGAGTACAATATCACAGAGTTCAGTTCAAATATCGAGCACAGAAAAATACGAAACCACTCCAGAGGAAAGAACTACAATTTCGGAATCTCTTCCGCAATCAAGTACAATCCTACCAAAGTCTACACGCCCTTCGACTACTCTATCCAGTAGTTCATCCCAAATATCGAGCACAGAAAAATACGAAACCACTCCAGAGGAAAGAACTACAGTTTCGGAATCTCTTCCGCAATCAAGTACAATCCTACCAAAGTCTTCACGCCCTTCGACTACACTATCCAGTAGTTCATCCCAAATGTCAAGCACAGCAAAATACGAAACCACTCCAGAGGAAAGAACTACGATTTCGGAATCTCTTCCGCAATCAAGTACAACCCTACCAAAGTCTTCACGCCCTTTGACTACACTATCCAGTAGTTCATCCCAAATGTCGAGCACAGAAATATATGAAACCACTCCAGAGGAAAGAACTACAGTTTCAGAATCTCTTCCGCAATCAAGTACATCCTTTCCAAAGTCTCTACGCCCTTTGACTACACTATCCAGTAGTTCATCCCAAATGTCGAGCACAGAAAAATACGAAACCACTCCAGAGGAAAGAACTACAATTTCGGAATCTCTTCCGCAATCAAGTACAACCTTACCAAAGTCTTCAACCGAATCGAGTACAATATCACAGAGTTCACTTCAAATATCGAGCACAGAAAAATACGAAACCACTCCAGAGGAAAGAACTACAATTTCGGAATCTCTTCCGCAATCAAGTACAATCCTACCAAAGTCTTCACGCCCTTCGACTACACTATCCAGTAGTTCATCCCAAATGTCAAGCACAGAAAAATACGAAACCACTCCAGAGGAAAGAACTACGAGTTCGGAATCTCTTCCGCAATCACGTACAACCATACCAAAGTCTTCAACCGAATCGAGTACAATATCACAGAGTTCAGTTCAAATATCGAGCACAGAAAAATACGAAACCACTCCAGAGGAAAGAACTACAATTTCGGAATCTCTTCCGCAATCAAGTACAATCCTACCAAAGTCTACACGCCCTTCGACTACTCTATCCAGTAGTTCATCCCAAATATCGAGCACAGAAAAATACGAAACCACTCCAGAGGAAAGAACTACAGTTTCGGAATCTCTTCCGCAATCACGTACAACCTTACCAAAGTCTTCAACCGAATCGAGTACAATATCACAGAGTTCAGTTCAAATATCGAGCACAGAAAAATACGAAACCACTCCAGAGGAAAGAACTACAATTTCGGAATCTCTTCCGCAATCAAGTACAATCCTACCAAAGTCTACACGCCCTTCGACTACTCTATCCAGTAGTTCATCCCAAATATCGAGCACAGAAAAATACGAAACCACTCCAGAGGAAAGAACTACAGTTTCGGAATCTCTTCCGCAATCAAGTACAACCCTACCAAAGTCTTCACGCCCTTTGACTACACTATCCAGTAGTTCATCCCAAATGTCGAGCACAGAAATATATGAAACCACTCCAGAGGAAAGAACTACAGTTTCAGAATCTCTTCCGCAATCAAGTACATCCTTTCCAAAGTCTCTACGCCCTTTGACTACACTATCCAGTAGTTCATCCCAAATGTCGAGCACAGAAAAATACGAAACCACTCCAGAGGAAAGAACTACAATTTCGGAATCTCTTCCGCAATCAAGTACAACCTTACCAAAGTCTTCAACCGAATCGAGTACAATATCACAGAGTTCACTTCAAATATCGAGCACAGAAAAATACGAAACCACTCCAGAGGAAAGAACTACAATTTCGGAATCTCTTCCGCAATCAAGTACAATCCTACCAAAGTCTTCACGCCCTTCGACTACACTATCCAGTAGTTCATCCCAAATGTCAAGCACAGAAAAATACGAAACCACTCCAGAGGAAAGAACTACGAGTTCGGAATCTCTTCCGCAATCACGTACAACCTTACCAAAGTCTTCAACCGAATCGAGTACAATATCACAGAGTTCAGTTCAAATATCGAGCACAGAAAAATATGAAACCACTCCAGAGGAAAGAACTACAATTTCGGAATCTCTTCCGCAATCAAGTACAATCCTACCAAAGTCTACACGCCCTTCCACTACTCTATCCAGTAGTTCATCCCAAATATCGAGCACAGAAAAATACGAAACCACTCCAGAGGAAAGAACTACAGTTTCGGAATCTCTTCCGCAATCACGTACAACCTTACCAAAGTCTTCAACCGAATCGAGTACAATATCACAGAGTTCAGTTCAAATATCGAGCACAGAAAAATACGAAACCACTCCAGAGGAAAGAACTACAATTTCGGAATCTCTTCCGCAATCAAGTACAATCCTACCAAAGTCTACACGCCCTTCGACTACTCTATCCAGTAGTTCATCCCAAATATCGAGCACAGAAAAATACGAAACCACTCCAGAGGAAAGAACTACAGTTTCGGAATCTCTTCCGCAATCAAGTACAACCCTACCAAAGTCTTCACGCCCTTTGACTACACTATCCAGTAGTTCATCCCAAATGTCGAGCACAGAAATATATGAAACCACTCCAGAGGAAAGAACTACAGTTTCAGAATCTCTTCCGCAATCAAGTACATCCTTTCCAAAGTCTCTACGCCCTTTGACTACACTATCCAGTAGTTCATCCCAAATGTCGAGCACAGAAAAATACGAAACCACTCCAGAGGAAAGAACTACAGTTTCGGGGTCTCTTCCGCAATCAAGTACAACCTTGCCAAAGTCTTCAACCGAATCGAGTACAATATCACAGAGTTCACTTCAAATATCGAGCACAGAAAAATACGAAACCACTCCAGAGGAAAGAACTACAATTTCGGAATCTCTTCCGCAATCAAGTACAATCCTACCAAAGTCTTCACGCCCTTCGACTACACTATCCAGTAGTTCATCCCAAATGTCGAGCACAGAAAAATACGAAACCACTCCAGAGGAAAGAACTACGATTTCGGAATCTCTTCCGCAATCACGTACAACCTTACCAAAGTCTTCAACCGAATCGAGTACAATATCACAGAGTTCAGTTCAAATATCGAGCACAGAAATATATGAAACCACTCCAGAGGAAAGAACTACAGTTTCAGAATCTCTTCCGCAATCAAGTACATCCTTTCCAAAGTCTCTACGCCCTTTGACTACACTATCCAGTAGTTCATCCCAAATGTCGAGCACAGAAAAATACGAAACCACTCCAGAGGAAAGAACTACAATTTCGGAATCTCTTCCGCAATCAAGTACAACCTTACCAAAGTCTTCAACCGAATCGAGTACAATATCACAGAGTTCACTTCAAATATCGAGCACAGAAAAATACGAAACCACTCCAGAGGAAAGAACTACAATTTCGGAATCTCTTCCGCAATCAAGTACAATCCTACCAAAGTCTTCACGCCCTTCGACTACACTATCCAGTAGTTCATCCCAAATGTCGAGCACAGAAAAATACGAAACCACTCCAGAGGAAAGAACTACGATTTCGGAATCTCTTCCGCAATCACGTACAACCTTACCAAAGTCTTCAACCGAATCGAGTACAATATCACAGAGTTCAGTTCAAATATCGAGCACAGAAAAATACGAAACCACTCCAGAGGAAAGAACTACAATTTCGGAATCTCTTCCGCAATCAAGTACAATCCTACCAAAGTCTACACGCCCTTCGACTACTCTATCCAGTAGTTCATCCCAAATATCGAGCACAGAAAAATACGAAACCACTCCAGAGGAAAGAACTACAGTTTCGGAATCTCTTCCGCAATCAAGTACAACCTTACCAAAGTCTTCAACCGAATCGAGTACAATATCACAGAGTTCAGTTCAAATATCGAGCACAGAAAAATACGAAACCACTCCAGAGGAAAGAACTACAATTTCGGAATCTCTTCCGCAATCAAGTACAATCCTACCAAAGTCTTCACGCCCTTCGACTACACTATCCAGTAGTTCATCCCAAATGTCGAGCACAGAAAAATACGAAACCACTCCAGAGGAAAGAACTACAGTTTCGGAATCTCTTCCGCAATCACGTACAACCTTACCAAAGTCTTCAACCGAATCGAGTACAATATCACAGAGTTCAGTTCAAATATCGAGCACAGAAAAATACGAAACCACTCCAGAGGAAAGAACTACAATTTCGGAATCTCTTCCGCAATCAAGTACAATCCTACCAAAGTCTTCACGCCCTTCGACTACTCTATCCAGTAGTTCATCCCAAATATCGAGCACAGAAAAATACGAAACCACTCCAGAGGAAAGAACTACAATTTCGGAATCTCTTCCGCAATCAAGTACAACCCTACCAAAGTCTTCACGCCCTTTGACTACACTATCCAGTAGTTCATCCCAAATGTCAAGCACAGAAAAATACGAAACCACTCCAGAGGAAAGAACTACGATTTCGGAATCTCTTCCGCAATCACGTACAACCTTACCAAAGTCTTCAACCGAATCGAGTACAATATCACAGAGTTCACTTCAAATATCGAGCACAGAAAAATACGAAACCACTCCAGAGGAAAGAACTACAATTTCGGAATCTCTTCCGCAATCAAGTACAATCCTACCTTCGACTACACTATCCAGTAGTTCATCCCAAATGTCAAGCACAGAAAAATACGAAACCACTCCAGAGGAAAGAACTACGATTTCGGAATCTCTTCCGCAATCACGTACAACCTTACCAAAGTCTTCAACCGAATCGAGTACAATATCACAGAGTTCAGTTCAAATATCGAGCACAGAAAAATACGAAACCACTCCAGAGGAAAGAACTACAATTTCGGAATCTCTTCCGCAATCAAGTACAATCCTACCAAAGTCTTCACGCCCTTTGACTACACTATCCAGTAGTTCATCCCAAATGTCGAGCACAGAAATATATGAAACCACTCCAGAGGAAAGAACTACAGTTTCAGAATCTCTTCCGCAATCAAGTACATCCTTTCCAAAGTCTCTACCCCTTCGACTACACTATCCAGAGTTCATCCCAAATATCGAGCACAGAAAAATACGAAACCACTCCAGAGGAAAGAACTACAATTTCGGAATCTCTTCCGCAATCAAGTACAACCTTACCAAAGTCTTCAACCGAATCGAGTACAATATCACAGAGTTCACTTCAAATATCGAGCACAGAAAAATACGAAACCACTCCAGAGGAAAGAACTACAGTTTCAGAATCTCTTCCGCAATCAAGTACATCCTTTTCAAAGTCTTCAAGCCTTTCGACTACTCTATCCAGTAGTTCATCCCAAATGTCGAGCACAGAACAATACGAAACCACTTCAGAGGAAAGAACTACAATTTCGGAATCTCTTCCGCAATCAAGTACAACCTTACCAAAGTCTTCAACCGAATCGAGTACAATATCACAGAGTTCACTTCAAATATCGAGCACAGAAAAATACGAAACCACTCCAGAGGAAAGAACTACAATTTCGGAATCTCTTCCGCAATCAAGTACAATCCTACCAAAGTCTTCACGCCCTTCGACTACTCTATCCAGTAGTTCATTCCAAGTATCGAGCACAGAAAAATACGAAACCACTCCAGAGGAAAGAACTACAGTTTCGGGATCTCTTCCGCAATCAAGTACAACCTTACCAAAGTCTTCAACCGAATCGAGTACAATATCACAGAGTTCAGTTCAAATATCGAGCACAGAAAAATACGAAACCACTCCAGAGGAAAGAACTACAATTTCGGAATCTCTTCCGCAATCAAGTACAATCCTACCAAAGTCTTCACGCCCTTCGACTACACTATCCAGTAGTTCATCCCAAATATCGAGCACAGAAAAATACGAAACCACTCCAGAGGAAAGAACTACAGTTTCGGAATCTCTTCCGCAATCACGTACAACCTTACCAAAGTCTTCAACCGAATCGAGTACAATATCACAGAGTTCAGTTCAAATATCGAGCACAGAAAAATACGAAACCACTCCAGAGGAAAGAACTACAATTTCGGAATCTCTTCCGCAATCAAGTACAATCCTACCAAAGTCTACACGCCCTTCGACTACTCTATCCAGTAGTTCATCCCAAATATCGAGCACAGAAAAATACGAAACCACTCCAGAGGAAAGAACTACAGTTTCGGAATCTCTTCCGCAATCACGTACAACCTTACCAAAGTCTTCAACCGAATCGAGTACAATATCACAGAGTTCAGTTCAAATATCGAGCACAGAAAAATACGAAACCACTCCAGAGGAAAGAACTACAATTTCCAAATCTCTTCCGCAATCAAGTACAATCCTACCAAAGTCTACACGCCCTTCGACTACTCTATCCAGTAGTTCATCCCAAATATCGAGCACAGAAAAATACGAAACCACTCCAGAGGAAAGAACTACAGTTTCGGAATCTCTTCCGCAATCAAGTACAACCTTACCAAAGTCTTCAACCGAATCGAGTACAATATCACAGAGTTCAGTTCAAATATCGAGCACAGAAAAATACGAAACCACTCCAGAGGAAAGAACTACAATTTCGGAATCTCTTCCGCAATCAAGTACAATCCTACCAAAGTCTACACGCCCTTCGACTACACTATCCAGTAGTTCATCCCAAATGTCGAGCACAGAAAAATACGAAACCACTCCAGAGGAAAGAACTACAGTTTCGGAATCTCTTCCGCAATCACGTACAACCTTACCAAAGTCTTCAACCGAATCGAGTACAATATCACAGAGTTCAGTTCAAATATCGAGCACAGAAAAATACGAAACCACTCCAGAGGAAAGAACTACAATTTCGGAATCTCTTCCGCAATCAAGTACAACCCTACCAAAGTCTTCACGCCCTTCGACTACAATATCCAGTAGTTCATCCCAAATATCGAGCACAGAAAAATACGAAACCACTCCAGAGGAAAGAACTACAGTTTCGGAATCTCTTCCGCAATCACGTACAACCTTACCAAAGTCTTCAACCGAATCGAGTACAATATCACAGAGTTCAGTTCAAATATCGAGCACAGAAAAATACGAAACCACTCCAGAGGAAAGAACTACAATTTCGGAATCTCTTCCGCAATCAAGTACAATCCTACCAAAGTCTTCACGCCCTTTGACTACACTATCCAGTAGTTCATCCCAAATGTCGAGCACAGAAATATATGAAACCACTCCAGAGGAAAGAACTACAGTTTCAGAATCTCTTCCGCAATCAAGTACATCCTTTCCAAAGTCTCTACGCCCTTTGACTACACTATCCAGTAGTTCATCCCAAATGTCGAGCACAGAACAATACGAAACCACTTCAGAGGAAAGAACTACAATTTCGGAATCTCTTCCGCAATCAAGTACAACCTTACCAAAGTCTTCAACCGAATCGAGTACAATATCACAGAGTTCACTTCAAATATCGAGCACAGAAAAATACGAAACTACTCCAGAGGAAAGAACTACAGTTTCAGAATCTCTTCCGCAATCAAGTACATCCTTTTCAAAGTCTTCAAGCCTTTCGACTACTCTATCCAGTAGTTCATCCCAAATATCGAGCACAGAAAAATACGAAACCACTCCAGAGGAAAGAACTACAGTTTCGGTATCTCTTCCGCAATCAAGTACAACCTTACCAAAGTCTTCAACCGAATCGAGTACAATATCACAGAGTTCACTTCAAATATCGAGCACAGAAAAATACGAAACCACTCCAGAGGAAAGAACTACAGTTTCAGAATCTCTTCCGCAATCAAGTACATCCTTACCAAAGTCTTCAACCGAATCGAGTACAATATCACAGAGTTCACTTCAAATATCGAGCACAGAAAAATACGAAACCACTCCAGAGGAAAGAACTACAGTTTCAGAATCTCTTCCGCAATCAAGTACATCCTTACCAAAGTCTTCAACCGAATCGAGTACAATATCACAGAGTTCAGTTCAAATATCGAGCACAGAAAAATACGAAACCACTCCAGAGGAAAGAACTACAATTTCGGAATCTCTTCCGCAATCAAGTGCAATCCTACCAAAGTCTACACGCCCTTCGACTACTCTATCCAGTAGTTCATCCCAAGTATCGAGCACAGAAAAATACGAAACCACTCCAGAGGAAAGAACTACAGTTTCGGGATCTCTTCCGCAATCAAGTACAACCTTACCAAAGTCTTCAACCGAATCGAGTACAATATCACAGAGTTCAGTTCAAATATCGAGCACAGAAAAATACGAAACCACTCCAGAGGAAAGAACTACAATTTCGGAATCTCTTCCGCAATCAAGTACAATCCTACCAAAGTCTTCACGCCCTTCGACTACTCTATCCAGTAGTTCATCCCAAATATCGAGCACAGAAAAATACGAAACCACTCCAGAGGAAAGAACTACAGTTTCGGAATCTTTTCCGCAATCAAGTACAACCCTACCAAAAACTTCACGCCCTTTGACTACACTATCCAGTAGTTCATCCCAAATATCGAGCACAGAAATATATGAAACCACTCCAGAGGAAAGAACTACAGTTTCAGAATCTCTTCCGCAATCAAGTACATCCTTTCCAAAGTCTCTAAGCCCTTTGACTACACTATCCAGTAGTTCATCCCAAATGTCGAGCACAGAAAAATACGAAACCACTCCAGAGGAAAGAACTACAATTTCGGAATCTCTTCCGCAATCAAGTACAACCTTACCAAAGTCTTCAACCGAATCGAGTACAATATCACAGAGTTCACTTCAAATATCGAGCACAGAAAAATACGAAACCACTCCAGAGGAAAGAACTACAGTTTCAGAATCTCTTCCGCAATCAAGTACATCCTTTCCAAAGTCTTCAAGCCTTTCGACTACTCTATCCAGTAGTTCATCCCAAATATCGAGCACAGAAAAATACGAAACCACTCCAGAGGAAAGAACTACAGTTTCGGTATCTCTTCCGCAATCAAGTACAACCTTACCGAAGTCTTCAACCGAATCGAGTACAATATCACAGAGTTCACTTCAAATATCGAGCACAGAAAAATACGAAACCACTCCAGAGGAAAGAACTACAGTTTCAGAATCTCTACCGCAATCAAGTACATCCTTTCCAAAGTCTCTACGCCCTTTGACTACACTATCCAGTAGTTCATCCCAAATGTCGAGCACAGAAAAATACGAAACCACTCCAGAGGAAATAACGACAATTTTGGAATCTGTTCCGCAATCAAGTACAACCTTACCAAAGTCTTCAACCGAATCGAGTACAATATCACAGAGTTCAGTTCAAATATCGAGCACAGAAAAATACGAAACCACTCCAGAGGAAAGAACTACAATTTCGGAATCTCTTCCGCAATCAAGTACAACCTTACCAAAGTCTTCAACCGAATCAAGTACAATATCACAGAGTTCACTTCAAATATCGAGCACAGAAAAATACGAAACCATTCCAGAGAAAAGAACTACAATTTCGGAATCTCTGCCGCAATCAAGTACAACCTTACCAAAGTCTTCAACCGAATCGAGTACAATATCACAGAGTTCACTTCAAATATCGAGCACAGAAAAATACGAAACCACTCCAGAGGAAAGAACTACAGTTTCAGAATCTCTTCCGCAATCAAGTACATCCTTTCCAAAGTCTTCAAGCCTTTCGACTACTCTATCCAGTAGTTCATCCCAAATATCGAGCACAGAAAAATACGAAACCACTCCAGAGGAAAGAACTACAGTTTCGGGATCTCTTCCGCAATCAAGTACAACCTTACCAAAGTCTTCAACCGAATCGAGTACAATATCACAGAGTTCACTTCAAATATCGAGCACAGGAAAATATGAAACCATTCCAGAGAAAAGAACTACAATTTCGGAATCTCTGACGCAATCAAGTACAACTTTACCAAAGTCTTCAACCGAATCGAGTACAATATCACAGAGTTCAGTTCAAATATCGAGCACAGAAAAATACGAAACCACTCCAGAGGAAAGAACTACAATTTCGGAATCTCTGCCGCAATCAAGTTCAACCTTCCGAAAGACTTCAAGCCCTTTGACTGCACTATTCAGTAGTTCATCCCAAATGTCGAGCACAGAAAAATACGAAACCACTCCAGAGGAAAGAACTACAATTTCGGAATCTCTTCCGCAATCAAGTACAACCTTACCAAAGTCTTCACGCCCTTCGACTACACTATCCAGTAGTTCATCCCAAATGTCGAGCACAGAAAAATACGAAACCACTCCAGAGGAAAGAACTACAGTTTCGGAATCTCTTCCGCAATCAAGTACAACCCTACCAAAGTCTTCACGCCCTTTGACTACACTATCCAGTAGTTCATCCCAAATATCGAGCACAGAAAAATACGAAACCACTCCAGAGGAAAGAACTACAGTTTCGGGATCTCTTCCGCAATCAAGTACAACCTTACCAAAGTCTTCAACCGAATCGAGTACAATATCACAGAGTTCACTTCAAATATCGAGCACAGGAAAATATGAAACCATTCCAGAGAAAAGAACTACAATTTCGGAATCTCTGCCGCAATCAAGTACAACCTTACCAAAGTCTTCAACCGAATCGAGTACAATATCACAGAGTTCAGTTCAAATATCGAGCACAGAAAAATACGAAACCACTCCAGAGGAAAGAACTACAATTTCGGAATCTCTTCCGCAATCAAGTACAATCCTACCAAAGTCTTCACGCCCTTCGACTACACTATCCAGTAGTTCATCCCAAATGTCGAGCACAGAAAAATACGAAACCACTCCAGAGGAAAGAACTACAGTTTCAGAATCTCTTCCGCAATCAAGTACATCCTTTCCAAAGTCTTCAAGCCCTTCGACTACTCTATCCAGTAGTTCATCCCAAATAACCAGCACAGAAAAATACGAAACCAATCCAGAGGAAAGAACTACAGTTTCGGAATCTCTTCCGCAATCAAGTACAACCCTACCAAAGTCTTCACGCCCTTTGACTACACTATCCAGTAGTTCATCCCAAATATCGAGCACAGAAAAATACGAAACCACTCCAGAGGAAAGAACTACAATTTCGGAATCTCTTCCGCAATCAAGTACAACCCTACCAAAGTCTTCACGCCCTTTGACTACACTATCCAGTAGTTCATCCCAAATGTCGAGCACAGAAATATATGAAACCACTCCAGAGGAAAGAACTACAGTTTCAGAATTTCTTCCGCAATCAAGTACATCCTTTCCAAAGTCTCTACGCCCTTTGACTACACTATCCAGTAGTTCATCCCAAATGTCGAGCACAGAAAAATACGAAGCCACTTCAGAGGAAATAACTACAATTTCGAAATCTCTTTCGCAATCAAGTACAACCTTACCAAAGTCTTCAACCGAATCGAGTACAATATCACAGAGTTCACTTCAAATATCGAGCACAGAAAAATACGAAACCACTCCAGAGGAAAGAACTACAGTTTCAGAATCTCTTCCGCAATCAAGTACATCCTTTTCAAAGTCTTCAAGCCTTTCGACTACTCTATCCAGTAGTTCATCCCAAATATCGAGCACAGAAAAATACGAAACCACTTCAGAGGAAAGAACTACAGTTTCGGGATCTCTTCCGCAATCAAGTACAACCTTACCAAAGTCTTCAACCGAATCGAGTACAATATCACAGAGTTCACTTCAAATATCGAGCACAGAAAAATACGAAACCACTCCAGAGGAAAGAACTACAGTTTCAGAATCTCTTCCGCAATCAAGTACAACCTTACCAAAGTCTTCAACCGAATCGAGTACAATATCACAGAGTTCACTTCAAATATCGAGCACAGAAAAATACGAAACCACTCCAGAGGAAAGAACTACAGTTTCGGAATCTCTGCCGCAATCAAGTACAAGCTTACCCAAGTCTACAACCGAATCGAGTACAATATCACAGAGTTCAGTTCAAATATCGAGCACAAAAAAATACGAAACCACTCCAGAGGAAAGAATTACAATTTCGGAATCTCTGCCGCAATCAAGTACAGCCTTACGAAAGACTTCAAGCCTTTCGACTACTCTATCCAGTAGTTCATCCCAAATATCGAGCACAGAAAAATACGAAACCACTCCAGAGGAAAGAACTACAGTTTCGGGATCTCTTCCGCAATCAAGTACAACCTTACCAAAGTCTTCAACCGAATCGAGTACAATATCACAGAGTTCACTTCAAATATCGAGCACAGAAAAATACGAAACCACTCCAGAGGAAAGAACTACAATTTCGGAATCTCTGCCGCAATCAAGTACAACCCTACCAAAGTCTTCACGCCCTTCGACTACACTATCCAGTAGTTCATCCCAAATGTCGAGCACAGAAAAATACGAAACCACTCCAGAGGAAAGAACTACGATTTCGGAATCTCTTCCGCAATCAAGTACAACCTTACCAAAGTCTTCAACCGAATCGAGTACAATATCACAGAGTTCAGTTCAAATATCGAGCACAGAAAAATACGAAACCACTCCAGAGGAAAGAACTACAATTTCGGAATCTCTGCCGCAATCAAGTACAACCTTACCAAAGTCTTCAACCGAATCGAGTACAATATCACAGAGTTCAGTTCAAATATCGAGCACAGAAAAATACGAAACCACTCCAGAGGAAAGAACTACAATTTCGGAATCTCTTCCGCAATCAAGTACAACCTTACCAAAGTCTTCAACCGAATCGAGTACAATATCACAGAGTTCAGTTCAAATATCGAGCACAGAAAAATACGAAACCACTCCAGAGGAAAGAATTACAATTTCGGAATCTCTGCCGCAATCAAGTTCAGCCTTACGAAAGACTTCAAGCCTTTCGACTACTCTATCCAGTAGTTCATCCCAAATATCGAGCACAGAAAAATACGAAACCACTCCAGAGGAAAGAACTACAGTTTCGGAATCTCTTCCGCAATCAAGTACAACCTTACCAAAGTCTTCAACCGAATCGAGTACAATATCACAGAGTTCACTTCAAATATCGAGCACAGAAAAATACGAAACCACTCCAGAGGAAAGAACTACAGTTTCGGAATCTCTTCCGCAATCACGTACAACCTTACCAAAGTCTTCAACCGAATCGAGTACAATATCACAGAGTTCAGTTCAAATATCGAGCACAGAAAAATACGAAACCACTCCAGAGGAAAGAACTACAATTTCGGAATCTCTTCCGCAATCAAGTACAATCCTACCAAAGTCTTCACGCCCTTCGACTACACTATCCAGTAGTTCATCCCAAATATCGAGCACAGAAAAATACGAAACCACTCCAGAGGAAAGAACTACAGTTTCGGAATCTTTTCCGCAATCAAGTACAACCCTACCAAAGTCTTCACGCCCTTTGACTACACTATCCAGTAGTTCATCCCAAATGTCGAGCACAGAAATATATGAAACCACTCCAGAGGAAAGAACTACAGTTTCAGAATCTCTTCCGCAATCAAGTACATCCTTTCCAAAGTCTCTACGCCCTTTGACTACACTATCCAGTAGTTCATCCCAAATGTCGAGCACAGAAAAATACGAAACCACTTCAGAGGAAAGAACTACAATTTCGGAATCTCTTCCGCAATCAAGTACAACCTTACCAAAGTCTTCAACCGAATCGAGTACAATATCACAGAGTTCACTTCAAATATCGAGCACAGAAAAATACGAAACCACTCCAGAGGAAAGAACTACAGTTTCAGAATCTCTTCCGCAATCAAGTACATCCTTTCCAAAGTCTTCAAGCCTTTCGACTACTCTATCCAGTAGTTCATCCCAAATATCGAGCACAGAAAAATACGAAACCACTCCAGAGGAAAGAACTACAGTTTCGGAATCTCTTCCGCAATCAAGTACAACCTTACCAAAGTCTTCAACCGAATCGAGTACAATATCACAGAGTTCACTTCAAATATCGAGCACAGAAAAATACGAAACCACTCCAGAGGAAAGAACTACAGTTTCAGAATCTCTACCGCAATCAAGTACATCCTTTCCAAAGTCTCTACGCCCTTTGACTACACTATCCAGTAGTTCATCCCAAATGTCGAGCACAGAAAAATACGAAACCACTCCAGAGGAAATAGCTACAATTTTGGAATCTGTTCCGCAATCAAGTACAACCTTACCAAAGTCTTCAACCGAATCGAGTACAATATCACAGAGTTCACTTCAAATATCGAGCACAGAAAAATACGAAACCATTCCAGAGAAAAGAACTACAATTTCGGAATCTCTGCCGCAATCAAGTACAACCTTACCAAAGTCTTCAACCGAATCGAGTACAATATCACAGAGTTCACTTCAAATATCGAGCACAGAAAAATACGAAACCACTCCAGAGGAAAGAACTACAGTTTCGGAATCTCTTCCGCAATCAAGTACAACCTTACCAAAGTCTTCAACCGAATCAAGTACAATATCACAGAGTTCACTTCAAATATCGAGCACAGAAAAATACGAAACCATTCCAGAGAAAAGAACTACAATTTCGGAATCTCTGCCGCAATCAAGTACAACCTTACCAAAGTCTTCAACCGAATCGAGTACAATATCACAGAGTTCACTTCAAATATCGAGCACAGAAAAATACGAAACCACTCCAGAGGAAAGAACTACAATTTCGGAATCTCTTCCGCAATCAAGTACAACCTTACCAAAGTCTTCAACCGAATCAAGTACAATATCACAGAGTTCACTTCAAATATCGAGCACAGAAAAATACGAAACCACTCCAGAGGAAAGAACTACAGTTTCAGAATCTCTTCCGCAATCAAGTACATCCTTTCCAAAGTCTTCAAGCCTTTCGACTACTCTATCCAGTAGTTCATCCCAAATATCGAGCACAGAAAAATACGAAACCACTCCAGAGGAAAGAACTACAGTTTCGGAATCTCTTCCGCAATCAAGTACAACCTTACCAAAGTCTTCAACCGAATCGAGTACAATATCACAGAGTTCACTTCAAATATCGAGCACAGAAAAATAAGAAACCATTCCAGAGAAAAGAACTACAATTTCGGAATCTCTGACGCAATCAAGTACAACTTTACCAAAGTCTTCAACCGAATCGAGTACAATATCACAGAGTTCAGTTCAAATATCGAGCACAGAAAAATACGAAACCACTCCAGAGGAAAGAACTACAATTTCGGAATCTCTGCCGCAATCAAGTACAACCTTACCAAAGTCTTCACGCCCTGCGACTACACTATTCAGTAGTTCATCCCAAATGTCGAGCACAGAAAAATACGAAACCACTCCAGAGGAAAGAACTACAATTTCGGAATCTCTTCCGCAATCAAGTACAACCCTACCAAAGTCTTCACGCCCTTCGACTACACTATCCAGTAGTTCATCCCAAATGTCGAGCACAGAAAAATACGAAACCACTCCAGAGGAAAGAACTACAGTTTCGGAATCTCTTCCGCAATCAAGTACAACCCTACCAAAGTCTTCACGCCCTTTGACTACACTATCCAGTAGTTCATCCCAAATATCGAGCACAGAAAAATACGAAACCACTCCAGAGGAAAGAACTACAGTTTCGGGATCTCTTCCGCAATCAAGTACAACCTTACCAAAGTCTTCAACCGAATCGAGTACAATATCACAGAGTTCACTTCAAATATCGAGCACAGGAAAATATGAAACCATTCCAGAGAAAAGAAATACAATTTCGGAATCTCTGCCGCAATCAAGTACAACCTTACCAAAGTCTTCAACCGAATCGAGTACAATATCACAGAGTTCAGTTCAAATATCGAGCACAGAAAAATACGAAACCACTCCAGAGGAAAGAACTACAATTTCGGAATCTCTTCCGCAATCAAGTACAATCCTACCAAAGTCTTCACGCCCTTCGACTACACTATCCAGTAGTTCATCCCAAATGTCGAGCACAGAAAAATACGAAACCACTCCAGAGGAAAGAACTACAGTTTCAGAATCTCTTCCGCAATCAAGTACATCCTTACCAAAGTCTTCAAGCCCTTCGACTACTCTATCCAGTAGTTCATCCCAAATAACCAGCACAGAAAAATACGAAACCAATCCAGAGGAAAGAACTACAGTTTCGGAATCTCTTCCGCAATCAAGTACAACCCTACCAAAGTCTTCACGCCCTTTGACTACACTATCCAGTAGTTCATCCCAAATATCGAGCACAGAAAAATACGAAACCACTCCAGAGGAAAGAACTACAGTTTCGGAATCTCTTCCGCAATCAAGTACAACCCTACCAAAGTCTTCACGCCCTTTGACTACACTATCCAGTAGTTCATCCCAAATGTCGAGCACAGAAATATATGAAACCACTCCAGAGGAAAGAACTACAGTTTCAGAATCTCTTCCGCAATCAAGTACATCCTTTCCAAAGTCTCTACGCCCTTTGACTACACTATCCAGTAGTTCATCCCAAATGTCGAGCACAGAAAAATACGAAACCACTTCAGAGGAAAGAACTACAATTTCGAAATCTCTTCCGCAATCAAGTACAACCTTACCAAAGTCTTCAACCGAATCGAGTACAATATCACAGAGTTCACTTCAAATATCGAGCACAGAAAAATACGAAACCACTCCAGAGGAAAGAACTACAGTTTCAGAATCTCTTCCGCAATCAAGTACATCCTTTTCAAAGTCTTCAAGCCTTTCGACTACTCTATCCAGTAGTTCATCCCAAATATCGAGCACAGAAAAATACGAAACCACTCCAGAGGAAAGAACTACAGTTTCGGAATCTCTTCCGCAATCAAGTACAACCTTACCAAAGTCTTCAACCGAATCGAGTACAATATCACAGAGTTCACTTCAAATATCGAGCACAGAAAAATACGAAACCACTCCAGAGGAAAGAACTACAATTTCGGAATCTCTTCCGCAATCAAGTACATCCTTACCAAAGTCTTCAACCGAATCGAGTACAATATCACAGAGTTCACTTCAAATATCGAGCACAGAAAAATACGAAACCACTCCAGAGGAAAGAACTACAGTTTCAGAATCTCTTCCGCAATCAAGTACATCCTTTCCAAAGTCTCTACGCCCTTTGACTACACTATCCAGTAGTTCATCCCAAATGTCGAGCACAGAAAAATACGAAACCACTCCAGAGGAAAGAACTACAATTTCGGAATCTCTTCCGCAATCAAGTACAACCTTACCAAAGTCTTCAACCGAATCGAGTACAATATCACAGAGTTCACTTCAAATATCGAGCACAGAAAAATACGAAACCACTCCAGAGGAAAGAACTACAGTTTCGGAATCTCTGCCGCAATCAAGTACAAGCTTACCCAAGTCTACAACCGAATCGAGTACAATATCACAGAGTTCAGTTCAAATATCGAGCACAAAAAAATACGAAACCACTCCAGAGGAAAGAATTACAATTTCGGAATCTCTGCCGCAATCAAGTTCAGCCTTACGAAAGACTTCAACCGAATCGAGTACAATATCACAGAGTTCACTTCAAATATCGAGCACAGGAAAATATGAAACCATTCCAGAGAAAAGAAATACAATTTCGGAATCTCTGCCGCAATCAAGTACAACCTTACCAAAGTCTTCAACCGAATCGAGTACAATATCACAGAGTTCAGTTCAAATATCGAGCACAGAAAAATACGAAACCACTCCAGAGGAAAGAACTACAATTTCGGAATCTCTTCCGCAATCAAGTACAATCCTACCAAAGTCTTCACGCCCTTCGACTACACTATCCAGTAGTTCATCCCAAATGTCGAGCACAGAAAAATACGAAACCACTCCAGAGGAAAGAACTACAATTTCGGAATCTCTTCCGCAATCAAGTACATCCTTACCAAAGTCTTCAAGCCCTTCGACTACACTATCCAGTAGTTCATCCCAAATAACGAGCACAGAAAAATACGAAACCAATCCAGAGGAAAGAACTACAATTTCGGAATCTCTTCCGCAATCAAGTACAACCCTACCAAAGTCTTCACGCCCTTTGAGTACAATATCCAGAGTTCATTTCAAATATCGAGCACAGAAAAATACGAAACCACTCCAGAGGAAAGAACTACAGTTTCGGAATCTCTTCCGCAATCAAGTACAACCCTACCAAAGTCTTCACGCCCTTTGACTACACTATCCAGTAGTTCATCCCAAATGTCGAGCACAGAAATATATGAAACCACTCCAGAGGAAAGAACTACAGTTTCAGAATCTCTTCCGCAATCAAGTACATCCTTACCAAAGTCTCTACGCCCTTCGACTACACTATCCAGTAGTTCATCCCAAATGTCGAGCACAGAAAAATACGAAACCACTCCAGAGGAAAGAACTACAATTTCGAAATCTCTTCCGCAATCAAGTACAACCTTACCAAAGTCTTCAACCGAATCGAGTACAATATCACAGAGTTCACTTCAAATATCGAGCACAGAAAAATACGAAACCACTCCAGAGGAAAGAACTACAGTTTCAGAATCTCTTCCGCAATCAAGTACATCCTTTTCAAAGTCTTCAAGCCTTTCGACTACTCTATCCAGTAGTTCATCCCAAATATCGAGCACAGAAAAATACGAAACCACTCCAGAGGAAAGAACTACAATTTCGGAATCTCTTCCGCAATCAAGTACAACCTTACCAAAGTCTTCAACCGAATCGAGTACAATATCACAGAGTTCACTTCAAATATCGAGCACAGAAAAATACGAAACCACTCCAGAGGAAAGAACTACAATTTCGGAATCTCTTCCGCAATCAAGTACAACCTTACCAAAGTCTTCAACCGAATCGAGTACAATATCACAGAGTTCACTTCAAATATCGAGCACAGAAAAATACGAAACCACTCCAGAGGAAAGAACTACAGTTTCAGAATCTCTTCCGCAATCAAGTACAACCTTACCAAAGTCTCTACGCCCTTAGACTACACTATCCAGTAGTTCATCCCAAATGTCGAGCACAGAAAAATACGAAACCACTCCAGAGGAAAGAACTACAATTTCGGAATCTCTTCCGCAATCAAGTACAACCTTACCAAAGTCTTCAACCGAATCGAGTACAATATCACAGAGTTCACTTCAAATATCGAGCACAGAAAAATACGAAACCACTCCAGAGGAAAGAACTACAATTTCGGAATCTCTTCCGCAATCAAGTACAACCTTACCAAAGTCTTCAACCGAATCGAGTACAATATCACAGAGTTCAGTTCAAATATCGAGCACAGAAAAATACGAAACCACTCCAGAGGAAAGAAGTACAATTTCGGAATCTCTGCCGCAATCAAGTACAACCTTACCAAAGACTTCAAGCCTTTCGACTACTCTATCCAGTAGTTCATCCCAAATATCGAGCACAGAAAAATACGAAACCACTCCAGAGGAAAGAACTACAGTTTCGGAATCTCTTCCGCAATCAAGTACAACCTTACCAAAGTCTTCAACCGAATCGAGTACAATATCACAGAGTTCACTTCAAATATCGAGCACAGAAAAATACGAAACCACTCCAGAGGAAAGAACTACAATTTCGGAATCTCTGCCGCAATCAAGTACAACCCTACCAAAGTCTTCACGCCCTTCGACTACACTATCCAGTAGTTCATCCCAAATGTCGAGCACAGAAAAATACGAAACCACTCCAGAGGAAAGAACTACGATTTCGGAATCTCTTCCGCAATCACGTACAACCTTACCAAAGTCTTCAACCGAATCGAGTACAATATCACAGAGTTCACTTCAAATATCGAGCACAGAAAAATACGAAACCACTCCAGAGGAAAGAACTACAGTTTCGGAATCTCTTCCGCAATCAAGTACAACCTTACCAAAGTCTTCAACCGAATCAAGTACAACTACAGTTTCGGAATCTCTTCCGCAATCAAGTACAACCCTACCAAAGTCTTCACGCCCTTTGACTACACTATCCAGTAGTTCATCCCAAATGTCGAGCACAGAAATATATGAAACCACTCCAGAGGAAAGAACTACAGTTTCAGAATCTCTTCCGCAATCAACTACATCCTTTCCAAAGTCTCTACGCCCTTTGACTACACTATCCAGTAGTTCATCCCAAATGTCGAGCACAGAAAAATACGAAACCACTTCAGAGGAAAGAACTACAATTTCGAAATCTCTTCCGCAATCAAGTACAACCTTACCAAAGTCTTCAACCGAATCGAGTACAATATCACAGAGTTCACTTCAAATATCGAGCACAGAAAAATACGAAACCACTCCAGAGGAAAGAACTACAGTTTCAGAATCTCTTCCGCAATCAAGTACATCCTTTCCAAAGTCTTCAAGCCTTTCGACTACTCTATCCAGTAGTTCATCCCAAATATCGAGCACAGAAAAATACGAAACCACTCCAGAGGAAAGAACTACAATTTCGGAATCTCTTCCGCAATCAAGTACAACCTTACCAAAGTCTTCAACCGAATCGAGTACAATATCACAGAGTTCACTTCAAATATCGAGCACAGAAAAATACGAAACCACTCCAGAGGAAAGAACTACGATTTCAGAATCTCTTCCGCAATCAAGTACAACCTTACCAAAGTCTTCAACCGAATCGAGTACAATATCACAGAGTTCACTTCAAATATCGAGCACAGAAAAATACGAAACCACTCCAGAGGAAAGAACTACAGTTTCGGAATCTCTTCCGCAATCAAGTACAAGCTTTCCAAAGTCTCTACGCCCTTTGACTACACTATCCAGTAGTTCATCCCAAATGTCGAGCACAGAAAAATACGAAACCACTCCAGAGGAAAGAACTACAATTTCGGAATCTCTTCCGCAATCAAGTACAACCTTACCAAAGTCTTCAATCGAATCGAGTACAATATCACAGAGTTCACTTCAAATATCGAGCACAGAAAAATACGAAACCACTCCAGAGGAAAGAACTACAGTTTCGGAATCTCTGCCGCAATCAAGTACAAGCTTACCCAAGTCTACAACCGAATCGAATACAATATCACAGAGTTCAGTTCAAATATCGAGCACAAAAAAATACGAAACCACTCCAGAGGAAAGAATTACAATTTCGGAATCTCTGCCGCAATCAAGTTCAGCCTTACGAAAGACTTCAAGCCTTTCGACTACTCTATCCAGTAGTTCATCCCAAATATCGAGCACAGAAAAATACGAAACCACTCCAGAGGAAAGAACTACAGTTTCGGGATCTCTTCCGCAATCAAGTACAACCTTACCAAAGTCTTCAACCGAATCGAGTACAATATCACAGAGTTCACTTCAAATATCGAGCACAGAAAAATACGAAACCACTCCAGAGGAAAGAACTACAATTTCGGAATCTCTGCCGCAATCAAGTACAACCCTACCAAAGTCTTCACGCCCTTCGACTACACTATCCAGTAGTTCATCCCAAATGTCGAGCACAGAAAAATACGAAACCACTCCAGAGGAAAGAACTACGATTTCGGAATCTCTTCCGCAATCACGTACAACCTTACCAAAGTCTTCAACCGAATCGAGTACAATATCACAGAGTTCAGTTCAAATATCGAGCACAGAAAAATACGAAACCACTCCAGAGGAAAGAACTACAATTTCGGAATCTCTGCCGCAATCAAGTACAACCTTACCAAAGTCTTCAACCGAATCGAGTACAATATCACAGAGTTCAGTTCAAATATCGAGCACAGAAAAATACGAAACCACTCCAGAGGAAAGAACTACAGTTTCGGAATCTCTTCCGCAATCAAGTACAACCTTACCAAAGTCTTCAACCGAATCGAGTACAATATCACAGAGTTCAGTTCAAATATCGAGCACAGAAAAATACGAAACCACTCCAGAGGAAAGAACTACAATTTCGGAATCTCTTCCGCAATCAAGTACAACCTTACCAAAGTCTTCAAGCCTTTCGACTACTCTATCCAGTAGTTCATCCCAAATATCGAGCACAGAAAAATACGAAACCACTCCAGAGGAAAGAACTACAGTTTCGGAATCTCTTCCGCAATCAAGTACAACCTTACCAAAGTCTTCAACCGAATCGAGTACAATATCACAGAGTTCACTTCAAATATCGAGCACAGAAAAATACGAAACCACTCCAGAGGAAAGAACTACAATTTCGGAATCTCTTCCGCAATCAAGTACAACCTTACCAAAGTCTTCAACCGAATCGAGTACAATATCACAGAGTTCAGTTCAAATATCGAGCACAGAAAAATACGAAACCACTCCAGAGGAAAGAACTACAGTTTCGGAATCTCTTCCGCAATCAAGTACAACCCTACCAAAGTCTTCAACCGAATCAAGTACAATATCACAGAGTTCAGTTCAAATATCGAGCACAGAAAAATACGAAACCACTCCAGAGGAAAGAACTACAATTTCGGAATCTCTGCCGCAATCAAGTACAACCTTTTCAAAGTCTTCAATCGAATCGAGTACAATATCACAGAGTTCACTTCAAATATCGAGCACAGAACAATACGAAACCACTCCAGAGGAAAGAACTACAATTTCGGAATCTGTTCCGCAATCAAGTACAACCTTACCAAAGTCTTCAACCGAATCGAGTACAATATCACAGAGTTCAGTTCAAATATCGAGCACAGAAAAATACGAAACCACTCCAGAAGAAAGAACTACAATTTCGGAATCTCTTCCGCAATCAAGTACAACATTACCAAAGTCTTCAACCGAATCGAGTACAATATCACAGAGTTCAGTTCAAATATCGAGCACAGAAAAATACGAAACCACTCCAGAGGAAAGAACTACAATTTCGAAATCTCTGCCGCAATCAAGTTCAACCTTCCGAAAGACTTTAAGCCCTTTGACTGCACTAATCAGTAGTTCATCCCAAATGTCGAGCACAGAAAAATACGAAACCACTCCAGAGGAAAGAACTACAATTTCGGAATCTCTTCCGCAATCAAGTACAACCCTACCAAAGTCTTCACGCCCTTCGACTACACTATCCAGTAGTTCATCCCAAATGTCGAGCACAGAAATATATAAAACCACTCCAGAGGAAAGAACTACAGTTTCACAATCTCTTCCGCAATCAAGTACATCCTTTCCAAAGTCTTCAAGCCCTTCGACTACTCTATCCAGTAGTTCATCCCAAATATCGAGCACAGAAAAATACGAAACCACTCCAGAGGAAAGAACTACAATTTCGGAATCTCTTCCGCAATCAAGTACAACCTTACCAAAGTCTTCAACCGAATCGAGTACAATATCACAGAGTTCACTTCAAATATCGAGCACAGAAAAATACGAAACCACTCCAGAGGAAAGAACTACAGTTTCAGAATCTCTTCCGCAATCAAGTACATCCTTACCAAAGTCTTCAACCGAATCGAGTACAATATCACAGAGTTCACTTCAAATATCGAGCACAGAAAAATACGAAACCACTCCAGAGGAAAGAACTACAGTTTCAGAATCTCTTCCGCAATCAAGTACAAGCTTTCCAAAGTCTCTACGCCCTTTGACTACACTATCCAGTAGTTCATCCCAAATGTCGAGCACAGAAAAATACGAAACCACTCCAGAGGAAAGAACTACAATTTCGGAATCTCTTCCGCAATCAAGTACAACCTTACCAAAGTCTTCAATCGAATCGAGTACAATATCACAGAGTTCACTTCAAATATCGAGCACAGAAAAATACGAAACCACTCCAGAGGAAAGAACTACAATTTCGGAATCTCTGCCGCAATCAAGTACAAGCTTACCCAAGTCTACAACCGAATCGAGTACAATATCACAGAGTTCAGTTCAAATATCGAGCACAAAAAAATACGAAACCACTCCAGAGGAAAGAATTACAATTTCGGAATCTCTGCCGCAATCAAGTTCAGCCTTACGAAAGACTTCAAGCCTTTCGACTACTCTATCCAGTAGTTCATCCCAAATATCGAGCACAGAAAATAACGAAACCACTCCAGAGGAAAGAACTACAGTTTCGGGATCTCTTCCGCAATCAAGTACAACCTTACCAAAGTCTTCAACCGAATCGAGTACAATATCACAGAGTTCACTTCAAATATCGAGCACAGAAAAATACGAAACCACTCCAGAGGAAAGAACTACAATTTCGGAATCTCTGCCGCAATCAAGTACAACCCTACCAAAGTCTTCACGCCCTTCGACTACACTATCCAGTAGTTCATCCCAAATGTCGAGCACAGAAAAATACGAAACCACTCCAGAGGAAAGAACTACGATTTCGGAATCTCTTCCGCAATCACGTACAACCTTACCAAAGTCTTCAACCGAATCGAGTACAATATCACAGAGTTCAGTTCAAATATCGAGCACAGAAAAATACGAAACCACTCCAGAGGAAAGAACTACAATTTCGGAATCTCTTCCGCAATCAAGTACAACCTTACCAAAGTCTTCAACCGAATCAAGTACAATATCACAGAGTTCAGTTCAAATATCGAGCACAGAAAAATACGAAACCACTCCAGAGGAAAGAACTACAATTTCGGAATCTCTTCCGCAATCAAGTACAACCTTACCAAAGTCTTCAACCGAATCAAGTACAATATCACAGAGTTCAGTTCAAATATCGAGCACAAACAAATACGAAACCACTCCAGAGGAAAGAATTACAATTTCGGAATCTCTGCCGCAATCAAGTTCAGCCTTACGAAAGACTTCAAGCCTTTCGACTACTCTATCCAGTAGTTCATCCCAAATATCGAGCACAGAAAAATACGAAACCACTCCAGAGGAAAGAACTACAGTTTCGGGATCTCTTCCGCAATCAAGTACAACCTTACCAAAGTCTTCAACCGAATCGAGTACAATATCACAGAGTTCACTTCAAATATCGAGCACAGAAAAATACGAAACCACTCCAGAGGAAAGAACTACAGTTTCGGAATCTCTTCCGCAATCAAGTACAACCTTACCAAAGTCTTCAACCGAATCGAGTACAATATCACAGAGTTCAGTTCAAATATCGAGCACAGAAAAATACGAAACCACTCCAGAGGAAAGAACTACAGTTTCGGAATCTCTTCCGCAATCAAGTACAACCTTACCAAAGTCTTCAACCGAATCAAGTACAATATCACAGAGTTCAGTTCAAATATCGAGCACAAACAAATACGAAACCACTCCAGAGGAAAGAATTACAATTTCGGAATCTCTGCCGCAATCAAGTACAACCTTTTCAAAGTCTTCAATCGAATCGAGTACAATATCACAGAGTTCACTTCAAAGATCGAGCACAGAACAATACGAAACCACTCCAGAGGAAATAACTACAATTTTGGAATCTGTTCCGCAATCAAGTACAACCTTACCAAAGTCTTCAACCGAATCGAGTACAATATCACAGAGTTCAGTTCAAATATCGAGCACAGAAAAATACGAAACCACTCCAGAAGAAAGAACTACAATTTCGGAATCTCTTCCGCAATCAAGTACAACATTACCAAAGTCTTCAACCGAATCGAGTACAATATCACAGAGTTCAGTTCAAATATCGAGCACAGAAAAATACGAAACCACTCCAGAGGAAAGAACTACAATTTCGGAATCTCTGCCGCAATCAAGTTCAACCATCCGAAAGACTTTAAGCCCTTTGACTGCACTAATCAGTAGTTCATCCCAAATGTCGAGCACAGAAAAATACGAAACCACTCCAGAGGAAAGAACTACAATTTCGGAATCTCTTCCGCAATCAAGTACAACCCTACCAAAGTCTTCACGCCCTTCGACTACACTATCCAGTAGTTCATCCCAAATGTCGAGCACAGAAATATATAAAACCACTCCAGAGGAAAGAACTACAGTTTCACAATCTCTTCCGCAATCAAGTACATCCTTTCCAAAGTCTTCAAGCCCTTCGACTACTCTATCCAGTAGTTCATCCCAAATATCGAGCACAGAAAAATACGAAACCACTCCAGAGGAAAGAACTACAGTTTCGGGATCTCTTCCGCAATCAAGTACAACCTTACCAAAGTCTTCAACCGAATCGAGTACAATATCACAGAGTTCACTTCAAAGATCGAGCACAGAACAATACGAAACCACTCCAGAGGAAATAACTACAATTTTGGAATCTGTTCCGCAATCAAGTACAACCTTACCAAAGTCTTCAACCGAATCGAGTACAATATCACAGAGTTCAGTTCAAATATCGAGCACAGAAAAATACGAAACCACTCCAGAGGAAAGAACTACAATTTCGGAATCTCTTCCGCAATCAAGTACAATCCTACCAAAGTCTTCACGCCCTTCGACTACACTATCCAGTAGTTCATCCCAAATGTCGAGCACAGAAAAATACGAAACCACTCCAGAGGAAAGAACTACAATTTCGGAATCTCTTCCGCAATCAAGTACAACCTTACCAAAGTCTTCAACCGAATCGAGTACAATATCACAGAGTTCACTTCAAATATCGAGCACAGAAAAATACGAAACCACTCCAGAGGAAAGAACTACAGTTTCGGAATCTCTGCCGCAATCAAGTACAAGCTTACCCAAGTCTACAACCGAATCGAGTACAATATCACAGAGTTCAGTTCAAATATCGAGCACAAAAAAATACGAAACCACTCCAGAGGAAAGAATTACAATTTCGGAATCTCTGCCGCAATCAAGTTCAGCCTTACGAAAGACTTCAAGCCTTTCGACTACTCTATCCAGTAGTTCATCCCAAATATCGAGCACAGAAAAATACGAAACCACTCCAGAGGAAAGAACTACAATTTCGGAATCTCTTCCGCAATCAAGTACAACCTTACCAAAGTCTTCAACCGAATCGAGTACAATATCACAGAGTTCACTTCAAAGATCGAGCACAGAACAATACGAAACCACTCCAGAGGAAATAACTACAATTTTGGAATCTGTTCCGCAATCAAGTACAACCTTACCAAAGTCTTCAACCGAATCGAGTACAATATCACAGAGTTCAGTTCAAATATCGAGCACAGAAAAATACGAAACCACTCCAGAGGAAAGAACTACAATTTCGGAATCTCTTCCGCAATCAAGTACAACCTTACCAAAGTCTTCAACCGAATCGAGTACAATATCACAGAGTTCAGTTCAAATATCGAGCACAGAAAAATACGAAACCACTCCAGAGGAAAGAACTACAATTTCGGAATCTCTTCCGCAATCAAGTACAATCCTACCAAAGTCTTCACGCCCTTCGACTACACTATCCAGTAGTTCATCCCAAATGTCGAGCACAGAAAAATACGAAACCACTCCAGAGGAAAGAACTACGATTTCGGAATCTCTTCCGCAATCACGTACAACCTTACCAAAGTCTTCAACCGAATCGAGTACAATATCACAGAGTTCAGTTCAAATATCGAGCACAGAAAAATACGAAACCACTCCAGAGGAAAGAACTACAATTTCGGAATCTCTTCCGCAATCAAGTACAACCTTACCAAAGTCTTCAACCGAATCGAGTACAATATCACAGAGTTCAGTTCAAATATCGAGCACAGAAAAATACGAAACCACTCCAGAGGAAAGAACTACAATTTCGGAATCTCTGCCGCAATCAAGTTCAACCTTCCGAAAGACTTCAAGCCCTTTGACTGCACTATTCAGTAGTTCATCCCAAATGTCGAGCACAGAAAAATACGAAACCACTCCAGAGGAAAGAACTACAATTTCGGAATCTCTTCCGCAATCAAGTACAACCCTACCAAAGTCTTCAAGCCCTTCGACTACTCTATCCAGTAGTTCATCCCAAATATCGAGCACAGAAAAATACGAAACCACTCCAGAGGAAAGAACTACAGTTTCGGAATCTCTTCCGCAATCAAGTACAACCTTACCAAAGTCTTCAACCGAATCGAGTACAATATCACAGAGTTCACTTCAAAGATCGAGCACAGAACAATACGAAACCACTCCAGAGGAAATAACTACAATTTTGGAATCTGTTCCGCAATCAAGTACAACCTTACCAAAGTCTTCAACCGAATCGAGTACAATATCACAGAGTTCAGTTCAAATATCGAGCACAGAAAAATACGAAACCACTCCAGAGGAAAGAACTACAATATCGGAATCTCTTCCGCAATCAAGTACAATCCTACCAAAGTCTTCACGCCCTTCGACTACACTATCCAGTAGTTCATCCCAAATGTCGAGCACAGAAAAATACGAAACCACTCCAGAGGAAAGAACTACAATATCGGAATCTCTTCCGCAATCACGTACAACCTTACCAAAGTCTTCAACCGAATCGAGTAAAATATCACAGAGTTCAGTTCAAATATCGAGCACAGAAAAATACGAAACCACTCCAGAGGAAAGAACTACAATTTCGGAATCTCTGCCGCAATCAAGTACAACCTTTTCAAAGTCTTCAATCGAATCGAGTACAATATCACAGAGTTCACTTCAAATATCGAGCACAGAACAATACGAAACCACTCCAGAGGAAAGAACTACAATTTCGGAATCTCTTCCGCAATCAACTACAACCTTACCAAAGTCTTCAACCGAATCAAGTACAATATCACAGAGTTCACTTCAAATATCGAGCACAGAAAAATCCGAAACCATTCCAGAGAAAAGAACTACAATTTCGGAATCTCTGCCGCAATCAAGTACAACCTTACCAAAGTCTTCAACCGAATCGAGTACAATATCACAGAGTTCAGTTCAAATATCGAGCACAGAAAAATACGAAACCACTCCAGAGGAAAGAACTACAATTTCGGAATCTCTGCCGCAATCAAGTTCAACCTTACGAAAGACTTCAAGCCCTTTGACTACACTATTCAGTAGGTTATCCCAAATATCGAGCACAGAAAAATATGAAACCACTCCAGCGGAAAGAACTACGATTTCGGAATCTCTTCCGCAATCACGTACAACCTTACCAAAGTCTTCAACCGAATCGAGTACAATATCACAGAGTTCAGTTCAAGTGTCGAGCACAGAAAAATACGAAACCACTCCAGAGGAAAGAACTACAATTTCGGAATCTCTTCCGCAATCAAGTACAACCCTACCAAAGTCTTCACGCCCTTTGACTACACTATTCAGTAGTTCATCCCAAATGTCGAGCACAGAAAAATACGAAACCACTCCAGAGGAAAGAACTACAATTTCGGAATCTCTTCCGCAATCAAGTACAACCCTACCAAAGTCTTCAACCGAATCAAGTACAATATCACAGAGTTCACTTCAAATATCGAGCACAGAAAAATACGAAACCATTCCAGAGAAAAGAACTACAATTTCGGAATCTCTTCCGCAATCAAGTACAACCCTACCAAAGTCTTCACGCCCTTTGACTACACTATTCAGTAGTTCATCCCAAATGTCGAGCACAGAAAAATACGAAACCACTCCAGAGGAAAGAACTACAATTTCGGAATCTCTTCCGCAATCAAGTACAACCCTACCAAAGTCTTCACGCCCTTCGACTACACTATCCAGTAGTTCATCCCAAATGTCGAGCACAGAAAAATACGAAACCACTCCAGAGGAAAGAACTACAATTTCGGAATCTCTTCCGCAATCAAGTACAACCCTACCAAAGTCTTCAACCGAATCGAGTACAATATCACAGAGTTCAGTTCAAATATCGAGCAGAGAAAAATACGAAACCACTCCAGAGGAAAGAACTACAATTTCGGAATCTCTTCCGCAATCAAGTACAATCCTACCAAAGTCTTCACGCCCTTCGACTACACCATCCAGTAGTTCATCCCAAATGTCGAGCACAGAAAAATACGAAACCACTCCAGCGGAAAGAACTACGATTTCGGAATCTCTTCCGCAATCACGTACAACCTTACCAAAGTCTTCAACCGAATCGAGTACAATATCACAGAGTTCAGTTCAAGTGTCGAGCACAGAAAAATACGAAACCACTCCAGAGGAAAGAACTACAATTTCGGAATCTCTTCCGCAATCAAGTACAATCCTACCAAAGTCTTCACGCCCTTCGACTACACCATCCAGTAGTTCATCCCAAATATCGAGCACAGAAAAATACGAAACCACTCCAGAGGAAAGAACTACGGTTTCGGAATCTCTTCCGCAATCAACTACAACCTTACCAAAGTCTTCAACCGAATCAAGTACAATATCACAGAGTTCACTTCAAATATCGAGCACAGAAAAATACGAAACCATTCCAGAGAAAAGAACTACAATTTCGGAATCTCTGCCGCAATCAAGTACAACCTTACCAAAGTCTTCAACCGAATCGAGTAAAATATCACAGAGTTCAGTTCAAATATCGAGCACAGAAAAATACGAAACCACTCCAGAGGAAAGAACTACAATTTCGGAATCTCTGCCGCAATCAAGTACAACCTTTTCAAAGTCTTCAATCGAATCGAGTACAATATCACAGAGTTCACTTCAAATATCGAGCACAGAACAATACGAAACCACTCCAGAGGAAAGAACTACAATTTCGGAATCTCTTCCGCAATCAAGTACAACCCTACCAAAGTCTTCAAGCCCTTCGACTACTCTATCCAGTAGTTCATCCCAAATGTCGAGCACAGAAAAATACGAAACCACTCCAGAGGAAAGAACTATAGTTTTGGAATCTTTTACGCAATCAAGTTCAACCTTACCAAAGTCTTCAACCGAATCGAGTACAATATCACAGAGTTCAGTTCAAGTATCGAGCACAGAAAAATACGAAACCACTCCAGAGGAAAGAAGTACAGTTTTGGAATCTCTTCCGCCATCAAGTACAACCCTACCAAAGTCTTCAAGCCCTTCGACTACTCTATCCAGTAGTTCATCCCAAGTATCGAGCACAAAAAGATACGAAACGACTTCAAAGGAAAGAACTACAATTTCGGAATCTCTGCCAAAGTCTTCACGCCCTTCGACTACACTATCCAGTAGTTCATCTCAAATGTCGAGCACAGAAAAATACAAAACCACTCCAGAGAAAAGAACTACAGTTTCAGAATCTCTTCCGCCATCAAGTACAACCCTACCAAAGTCTTCAACCAAATCGCGTACAATATCACAGAGTTCAATTCAAATATCGAGCACAGAAAAATACGAAACCACTCCAGAGAAAAGAATTACAGTTTTAGAATCTCTTCCGCAATCAAGTACAACCTTACCAAAGTCTTCAACCAAATCGCGTACAATATCACAGAGTTCAGTTCAAATATCGAGCACAGAAAAATACGAAACCACTCCAGAGAAAAGAATTACAGTTTTAGAATCTCTTCCGCAATCAAGTACAACCTTACCAAAGTCTTCAACCGAATCGAGTACAATATCACAGAGTTCAGTTCAAATATCGAGCACAGAAAAATACAAAACCACTCCAGAGAAAAGAACTACAGTTTCAGAATTCCTTCCGCCATCAAGTACAACCCTACCAAAGTCTTCAAGCCCTTCGACTACTCTATCCAGTAGTTCATCCCAAGTATCGAGCACAAAAAGATACGAAACGACTTCAAAGGAAAGAACTACAATTTCGGAATCTCTGCCAAAGTCTTCACGCCCTTCGACTACACTATCCAGTAGTTCATCTCAAATGTCGAGCACAGAAAAATACGAAACCACTCCAGAGGAAAGAACTACAGTTTCGGAATCTCTTCCGCAATCAAGTAGAACCCTACCAAAGTCTTCAACCGAATCGAGTACAATATCACAGAGTTCACTTCAAATATCGAGCACAGAAATATACGAAACCACTCCAGAGGAAAGAACTACTATTTCGGAATCTCTGCTGCAATCACGTACAACCTTATCAAAGTCTTCAACCGAATTGAGTACAATATCACAGAGTTCAGTTCAAATATCGAGCACAGAAAAATACGAAAGCACTCCAGAGGAAAGAAGTACAGTTTTGGAATCTCTTCCGCCATCAAGTACAACCCTACCAAAGTCTTCAAGCCCTTCGACTACTCTATCCAGTAGTTCATCCCAAGTATCGAGCACAAAAAGATACGAAACGACTTCAAAGGAAAGAACTACAATTTCGGAATCTCTGCCAAAGTCTTCACGCCCTTCGACTACACTATCCAGTAGTTCATCTCAAATGTCGAGCACAGAAAAATACGAAACCACTCCAGAGGAAAGAACTACAATTTCGGAATCTCTTCCGCAATCAAGTACAACCCTACCAAAGTCTTCAAGCCCTTCGACTACTCTATCCAGTAGTTCATCCCAAATATCGAGCACAGAAAAATACGAAAACACTCCAGAGGAAAGAACTACAATTTCGGAATCTCTGCTGCAATCACGTACAACCTTATCAAAGTCTTCAACCGAATTGAGTACAATATCACAGAGTTCAGTTCAAATATCGAGCACAGAAAAATACGAAAGCACTCCAGAGGAAAGAAGTACAGTTTTGGAATCTCTTCCGCCATCAAGTACAACCCTACCAAAGTCTTCAAGCCCTTCGACTACTCTATCCAGTAGTTCATCCCAAGTATCGAGCACAAAAAGATACGAAACGACTTCAAAGGAAAGAACTACAATTTCGGAATCTCTGCCAAAGTCTTCACGCCCTTCGACTACACTATCCAGTAGTTCATCTCAAATGTCGAGCACAGAAAAATACAAAACCACTCCAGAGAAAAGAACTACAGTTTCAGAATCTCTTCCGCCATCAAGTAAAACCCTACCAAAGTCTTCAAGCCCTTCGACTACTCTATCCAGTAGTTCATCCCAAGTATCGAGCACAAAAAGATACGAAACGACTTCAAAGGAAAGAACTACAATTTCGGAATCTCTTCCGCAATCAAGTAGAACCCTACCAAAGTCTTCAACCGAATCGAGTACAATATCACAGAGTTCACTTCAAATATCGAGCACAGAAATATACGAAACCACTCCAGAGGAAAGAACTACTATTTCGGAATCTCTGCCGCAATCAAGTACATCCTTACCAAAGTCTTCAACCGAATCGAGTACAATATCACAGAGTTCAGTTCAAATATCGAGCACAGAAAAATACGAAAGCACTCCAGAGGAAAGAATTACAGTTTTAGAATCTCTTCCGCAGTCAAGTACAACCTTACCAAAGTCTTCAACCAAATCGCGTACAATATCACAGAGTTCAGTTCAAATATCGAGCACAGAAAAATACAAAACCACTCCAGAGGAAAGAACTACAGTTTTGGAATCTTTTACGCAATCAAGTTCAACCTTACCAAAGTCTTCACGCCCTTCGACTACACTATCTAGAAGTTCATCCCAAATGTCGAGCACAGAAAAATATGAAACCACTCCAGAGGAAAGAACTCTAGTTTTGGAATCTTTTACGCAATCAAGTTCAACCTTACCAAAGTCTTCAAGCCTTTCAACTACTCTATCCAGAAGTTCATCCCAAATGTCGAACACAGAAAAATACGAAACCACTCCAGAGAAAAGAATTACAGTTTTAGAATCTCTTCCGCAATCAAGTACAACCTTACCAAAGTCTTCAACCGAATCGCGTACAATATCACTGAGTTCAGTTCAAATATCGAGCACAGAAAAATACGAAACCACTCCAGAGGAAAGAATTATAGTTTTAGAATCTCTTCCGCAATCAAGTACAACCTTACCAAAGTCTTCAACCGAATCGCGTACAATATCACAGAGTTCAGTTCAAATATCGAGCACAGAAAAATTCAAAACCACTCCAGAGAAAAGAACTACAGTTTCAGAATCTCTTCCGCCATCAAGTACAACCCTACCAAAGTCTTCAAGCCCTTCGACTACTCTATCCAGTAGTTCATCCCAAGTATCGAGCACAAAAAGATACGAAACGACTTTAAAGGAAAGAACTACAATTTCGGAATCTCTTCCGCAATCAAGTAGAACCCTACCAAAGTCTTCAACCGAATCGAGTACAATATCACAGAGTTCACTTCAAATATCGAGCACAGAAATATACGAAACCACTCCAGAGGAAAGAACTACTATTTCGGAATCTCTGCCGCAATCAAGTACATCCTTACCAAAGTCTTCAACCGAATCGAGTACAATATCACAGAGTTCAGTTCAAATATCGAGCACAGAAAAATACGAAAGCACTCCAGAGGAAAGAATTACAGTTTTAGAATCTCTTCCGCAGTCAAGTACAACCTTACCAAAGTCTTCAACCAAATCGCGTACAATATCACAGAGTTCAGTTCAAATATCGAGCACAGAAAAATACAAAACCACTCCAGAGGAAAGAACTACAGTTTCGGAATCTCTTCCGCAATCAAGTACAACCCTACCAAAGTCTTCACGCCCTTCGACTACACTACCCAGAAGGATATCCCAAATGACGAGCACAGACAAATACGAAACCACTCCAGAGGAGAAATATACAATTTTGGAATATCTTCCGAAATTAAGTACAACCTTACCAATTTCTTTAACCCAATCGAAAACAATATCCAGTAAATCAATTAAAATTGGGAGTCCAAAACAACTTAAAACCGCCCTAGAGGAAAACACTAAATTTTCGGATTCCCTTCCGCATTCAAGTAAAAACGTATCAAAATCTTTATCTTCATCGAGTGCATATTCCAGTACCTCATTTTCTATTTCGAGTACAGAAAAATGCGACATATGTTCAGAAGAAGAATCTATTTCGAGTACAGAAAAATGCCAAATATGTTCAGAGGAAGAATCTAAATTAATGGAATCAAGTACGAAGGTACCAAAATCTTTAACTGAATCGAGTACAATATCCAGTGGCTCTTTTCACATTTCGAGTACACACAATTTGCACAGAGTTCCAACATTTTCAAAATCTCTACCTCAATCACGTACAAAGTCAGGTAGCTCCATTACAGTGCAATCAAGCTCTGTAAAATATCATATAACTCAAGAAAACATAAGCAAACTATCGGAATTTCTACCTGCGTCGAGTAGTTCATTACAAATCTTGAGTACGGAAATAGATAAGAAAGCTTCAGATGAAACTGAAAAGTCGGTAACATCTCTCATATCAAATCAAGTAACTCAAGGGGCGACAGGGAAACTATTAAAATCTCTACCTCAGTCGACCTCCCGGATCCTTAGCTTACCTTCGATTTCCAATATAGCCAACCCAACACAAACGGAAACGGAAACTTTCACAATTCCAATTGCTAGCGAAACAAATGTTAATTTATCTGAACAATCTGAGTCAATGAATATAATCTCAGAAATTAGAGCAACAATACCGATTTATTCAACTAGTGAAGGTTCAGAAAGTAATTATTCAGTAAAAAAGTCCGTACCACCAACAAAATACAAATCGGCAAAATCGGAACATACTTTCGGTTCTTCATCAAATACAATTGGCATATCATCAAAAAGGGGATCCATAATTTCTAGTCATAAAGAAAAAACGAAATCTATGAGTACAAGTACAAGAACTTCAAAGTTATTCACCACTGACACTAATAAAACAACAATCTCGAAATTGCCAAGCGACGAACAGCTATCGAGTGAGCTATTATCTGGCAGTGAAACCACTGAAGTACCGCTTTGTTTGTGTACATGCGTTATTGATCCCGAAGAGGATATCTGCTCTTGTACTTGCATAATTACGAAGCCCACAGACAGTACGAGAAAAACTATGAAAGTAACTATTATTTTAATTTTTGGGTATTTTTTTTAAATTTATTTTGTATTTTTATTTATTTAGGAACTTTCTTGGAATGATTCTTTTACCAAACCCTATACCATCGCCTTACCTTCTAAACCATTTACAAATAAAACAAAGGAATCATTAACGAAGAGCACCAAAACACAGTATACTAACAGAAGCACAAATACGAAAGTTTTGTTGCATTCGAGTAATTATGATAAATCAAAAAGACTAACTCTACCGAATTCAAATATTGATTCAACTAACGGTTTGAGCCTTTCAATAAGTTCACAGGTAATATTATTGAACACTTTACTTGCCTAAAAAGTTTAATATGTTTTTTTTTATGTTTAGCCTTTAGATGCGGCTGTGCGAAGTGATTTCAGAAAAAGACTTGAAGACATACAAAAAAAGTATATGATTGGGAAAAACCATTCCATAAATAATTCAGAATTTGATGAAAAATTCAGGAAGGTGAATGCGACCTTAAATATGGTTGAACGGCGAAGTTATGTTAAAGCAAACGTTTACTCAAATTTTACATTTTATGACAAGACACGAATTGAGCTGGAAAGTTTAATATTTTTTAAGCTAAACAAGATATTGAAAAATGTTAACGAAACGAATGCGACGCCAGCGTGCATCGAACATTATAAAAAGATGGCCAAAGATCTAATCTCAGGATTGGTTAGGTCGAATGCTGAAAAATGGAACATAATCAAAAGAAATCATCTCACATGCCATGTATCTCAAAATCAGAATACTTCCATCAGTCTACCACCATTTCCAGTCACAGATGAAGCCACAGATCAAGAGATTGAATCGCAGACTAAATTGGGAGGATTGGCATTACATTATTGTAATGAAGCGATATTCAATTCAATAGTTGGTAAAAATTCATCTTCGAATTCGAGCCATGATGTGGTGCGTGAAGTTCCAAACTTACAAAAACAGTCTCAAACTTCTTTAAGTCGAATTTCGTGGACTTTCTATCAAAGCGAAACATTGATTTAATATTTCAGAGATTCTTCCAATTTAGTGACTAGTGAAATGTGAATTTAACTCCAAGGGTTTAATACAACAATTTGATTACAGTCGAACTTCCATAACTCGAACCGCCAACTGCCAACAGAGAAACCTAACTTTTTTGTTAATATTATTTTATATTTCTTTGTATGTTTCATTTAGCTTAGGTTTCAAAACAGGACCGGAACATCAAAATAACCATAGACTCCAAACGAGCTGACAAATAATAACAAATAATATTGTATTAAATTAGTTTTAACGGTTGGTATGTCAGCAATCAAAATATCTTTTGTTTTGTTATACAATTTTAGGAATAATTTTTTAATTTTAGAAAAGCTACGAGAGGACATCATGTCATAGAAAAATTTGAGTTATGGAAGTTCGACTTATGGAGACAAATTGGTATGAAATAAAGTCGCTAAAGTCATGATAATTTGGAGTTAGGGAAGTTCGAGATATGGAAGTTCGACTGTATTTTTGATTGCTTAGCATTTTCGTCCTACGAATAATAATAGTTTATCAGTTCAAGTACTTAAATTAAGTATTTATAAAATATAAACCATTACGATTTTTTTATGGCTCAAGAATCAAAAAGTATTTCAACTCAAAGTCGGAGTAAATATTGTCTTAGCTTATATACTATTTTATATATAAACATTTCTCTGTCCCTTCTTGCTTTGTTTATCCCTTCTTTAGATATCTTTCTCACCTCGGGATCCCTGTACTTTAATACTCAAGAAAATTCTACAAGTTCAGCAGGAGAACAATCATAGTTCTGAGTTAGAGAATATCATCTCTAAGATAAGCGTGGCAGTCATACAGGACCGGAACAACAACAAAAAAGCACTATTGCTAAGGGAATACTTGGAGTATGAGAAATTGCGTAAATATCTCGATCATATTTTGGGGGGCAAGATTGACGAATGCGATATGCGACTCGCGGTAGTTAAGAGTAGAAAGTGTTGGAACTACTACACTAAACTGAAAGTGATGTTTATTAAAGCAATGCAAGAATCGAATGCTAAGAAACAGCATTTAATTGGAAATATATCGATGGTGTGCAGTGAAAACGGCGTGTGAAATAAAAAATGTGAAACAAATAAAATGGCATAACGACAAAAAAAAAAATAACAAAATGCTAATTGTCCATTTTAATTATAATTAGGGGTTTTGTTAAATGGTATAGTTGAAATGGGAAAGCTAAAATATCGACATTTCGATATTTTTCGATTTTTAATATTATTAAATCTATATTATCGAAACTATATTGGAGAGAAAATCGAAACTATCGATAATATATATTTTTTAGAACTAATAAAAAGCGAAATAACCATACATTTGTAATGCTTTTTGAACTATCAACAGCGTTTATCGATTGCCAATTATTAAATATATATTGCCATCTCATTGGTTTCTTAATCTATTTGAGCTGTAATCGGTAATTTGGTTCCATAATCTAACAATAAATAACTTTATCAAAGTGAATACATGATGATGGCATTAGGTTCATTAGGTGCTACTGTCTGGATCGGCAGATGATGTCTGCGATTGTCTGGGATCGAGGAAACAAGTGGTGGATGCATTACCAGCACCACCACCACCACCAGCAGTAGTTAAATTTCGCTTTTGAGGTAGCTTTCCCATCTGCATTTGAAGTTCATCGATCCTTTCCGTTTTGATTTTTACAATACTCTCCATGTGGGCCAATCGCTGTTGATAAGCGTCGATGATGACGTCCTTCGCCTGACTGTCACGTGCCATTTTCTCGTACAGCGAGTATAGAATCATTTTCTGTGGCACCTGAACGATGCCATCGCCAACTTGCTTGTTAACCACAACAGTTTTCACCTCATCATTCTCCTTCCATGTCTGCTCCTGCCGCATGGCCGCATTTCGCTCCTCAGCCACGCGCTGTCGCTTCTCCAATCGAATCACCTCGTGCAGAAGTACTTCGGCCGCCCCGCTAACACCGTTCGCCATTTGCTCCATAAAATCCCTGCTCAGCGTCATATTGAACTTGGACAGCACCTTGAAGTTGAATGTCTCCCAATTGGCCAGCTTCAGCTGCACACTGCTCTTCTTCGGATAGTTATAAAGATCGACGAGGCGTGGGTAGTCGCGTTTGAAGATTTCGGCCAGTGGCAAAACATCGGAGAACTCGCGACGTAATCTATGCGCACTAATACTATTTTGCATCATCCATTTGCTTACTTCCTCCAACTCTTCGGTGCTTAGATTCTTGCCACTCACGGTATGCATGGTATCCTTGGAAAATATGATGAGAATGATATCTTTAATAACAAAATTTGATTGTTGTGTGGCAAACGCACATTGAAATATATCCGACGTGTGTGTTGCGTATAAATCGGCTAAATAAATATTTTCTACTAATATCTATAAGTGAAAAATCAATGATTCCTTTGCATGAGAATTTAATTATTTTGAGATTATCTTGTTATTTTGTTATAGAATAGATGGCGTAAGTATATACAGATTTTTATTTCATTGTAATTTTTTTTATTATATTTTTATTTATTATTTAGTTATATTTTTTCTATTCTATTTCCTACATTTTAAATTTATTATGGCACATTTTACGATATCACCAAGGACACGAACCCGACTTTCTATCGTATTATAAATTTAGAACAAATTTAGTCCATTATACAGGGAATATTTTTGTGTAACCAAGTTTTACATCCAAATGTATAAGAGAACATTTCTTTCGCAGTCTAAAGCTTCATATAACGCTTTTCTCGACTTTTTAGTATATTACTTTATCTACAAATTTAGATCACTATTCATGCACAAGTATAACAATTTAGTATATTACTTTATCTACAAATTTAGATCACTATTCATGCACAAGTATAACAATCCAACTACGCCCAACACTCCGTTATACTTGTATAAGTATTCCAATCCAGCTATGGCCAACACTCCATATACTTGTTCATATCTAAATTTGTGGTTTTTTTACATCCTTTTACCATTTTTTTACAAAAATATTTTTATAAATATTTTTCTACCTGTCAGCTTAACTATAATAATTACTTATTTGCTACTTACAATTACAAAAAAGCATTGATCTAAATTTGTAGATTTTTTGTGCATCCTTTTACAAATTTTTTTTTACAAAAATATTTTTACACATATTTTTCTACATGTCAGTTTACTTATTTACTTACTTTATTACTTATTTCCTAATTACAATTTTTGGCCATTTAAAACGAAGGTGGTTGACAATATAAACACAATTAAAAAAACTAAAAACCTTTTTTTAATAAAAAGTTAATTTTAAAGTAGCACTACTATTGGAGGCAAATGTGTTATTATGCTTATAAACCCATGAAAAAGTAAATAAGAAATTTGTTATTTCAATTATATTAATTGTAAATAAATGATGTTAATAAATAAACTTGGCGCAGAGATGTCGTTGCAAACTATCCCCTCCGAAAATATTTTTCACAGTATTAAGAAAATCCCTGGAAAAGCTTTGGGACAGAGGGCACACTTCCCCAGCTAGGAGAGATGTCCTGATGTCCGGTGGTGAGTAAACCGAAAGGACTCCGTGTGAATCCACCCATCGAGTGACTCACTCAATGGGAACTGAGAACTGAGTGTGCAGACAAGCTTTCACTCAGCCACCTTCTCAGCTTTTCGTTTGGATGCTTGGAATGGAGTCCAAAGTTTTTGCCAACGACAGTTCATTACGGTTTTCAAGGATAAGCGATACCTACGTGCTCGCCGGATAGAGCGCATGAATAAATCGCACCCATCTGCGTATTTCTCGACATCTTAAAGTGGAATATTATCCTCGTACATTATTTTTTTGTGTGTGTCTAAAAATGTGTAAATAAAAAATTCCAAATCCAGAACTATTTGATGCCTGGGATAAAGTAATATATTTTTTTAAATATTTTTTTTGTTCCATGCAAAACCGAATGCAAAGGTGCCAAAGTGTTTTTGTTCAAATGTGCCATGTGCTAACTAATCAAGTGATTTTTTAATCGCTGCCATTTCCAACTCCTGATACCTTGAATGGTAGTCAAAACAACATAACATCGCCGCATATGGTAAGAAAAATATATTTAAATTTTCTAAAAACTTTTATCTGAGTAGAATAGAAGAAACTAACAAGAATAAATATTAATAAAAATTTAAGTACCCGACTATCCCAGATTTCTTTCTGATTTCTAACACAAACAATGCGTCGTAGGCAAGAAAGATAATCGTTTTGCCAAAAATATATCACTTTTCCCTGTGCGTATAGGCAGGAAGCTAAAATTAAGAGAGAAACGAGATGACAAACTTAAAATGAAACAAGAAATAACGTTGACCTGCTATAAAAAATATTGCCTTTAAAAGCGGCGTTAGAGAGGCTTTTTATCAATGAATAGCATTATTGGACAGATGGATTTCTCTTTAATCGCTTAACATTGTGTTTTTGAAGTACAACTTAAACATGGTATTATTAAATTAATCAATTAAATTCCTTTTTTACCGTAGATTTAGAAATGCATCACTTCCAAGAGAATTAAAATTCAAGTTAAACCAGTTAATTTGCACAGGGCAAATAAAAAAAGGGGTTTTGTTTTCACGACCAACAGTTCAAAAGCCGAGAATTATTCATACTTTAGACTAAATACGGGTCATGTCTCCCGGGACATTTTTTCATTATTATATTTATGCAGTTTCCAATGCCTATAGGCAAGACTTAATAGTTTCTTTCTTTCATTTATTTAAATAGTTGAGTCCCAGGGGCTGATCAAAATATTTGTGGGAAACGTCTGCTTCAATTCTGAGAAAAATAAAAATTGCATCTGCAAAGGTGTAAATGTAGGTCAACAAATTTACCAAAACTTTAATCGAAAATTTTAGTATAGATTAGTAATAAACAGTAATTCTCTTTTCTTTTCTAAAGTCCCTGGGAAACATAAGAATAACATTCGATAGAAATTAAAGAAAAAACTGGTTCATTTAAGCCATAAATTTAAAATCTGACTACTATCAAAGTAGTATACTAAAATGTATTATTAAATTAATAAATATTAGGAATTTTATTAAAAATTTTAATAGTAAACTTTCAGGGACGTTTTCTCGCCCGCATGTTAAATTTAAAGTAGGCTTCACATTTTGTATTCCCTTACGATTTCAAGGCCTACTTTAAATTTAACACTCACTTTTACATTAATTAACATTCAATATAATAGCCAATTTGGGTGTTTTTTCTTCAAGCCTGTATAATTAAAATTAATATGAACAACAACATTTATCTTTAGAAAAATTTTGTTTGCTTTAAACTTTTAACAAAATAAAAATAAATTAAAAAATTTGTTAGAATGTTTAGAATAAAAGTTCCTGACAATATTCTTACATTCTTCCAATTCTTCTTTTAATTTCATCCTTTTGCAGTTTAAATCTAAATGGTAAAGAAAAAAGAAAAGAGGGAAACATTTGCTCGGCTATCGACAAGATTCAGTGCCAGAAAGCAGCTGAGTTTTTTGCGAAACTAAGATGAAGGTTACTGATTTCTCTCGAGCACATTCGGTAAGTCACGTCGCCCCGTGCAAAGGATGAGGCTTTCAAAAGGATATAGGACATTATCACCAGCATCGAACGCTGCCCAGACGTTGCCACTCTCCTACAATTCACAAACCAGTCTGAGCCTCCTTCGGCTGCTCGCAATTGTCTTGGTGATTGGATCGCAAGTTCATGTTCTATGTAAGTATTTTCAAAATTTCTTACAAGACATTATTATTATTTTAATAAAAAAAATATTTTTTTTAATCTAGGGTTTCTAGTTTTAATAAAAAAATTTTTTTTCAAATAAAAAAATTAATTAAAAATGAATTGCATAGGGTTTTTAGATTAGAAACGCTCACTTTGACAAAAACAAGAGAGAACGCTATAGTCGGGTGCCCCGACTATCAGATACCCGTTACTCAGCTAAAGGGAGTGCGAGATACGCATCAAGTTAGCAGAACAACTTTGGAAATTGCACATTTTTTCTTATTGACAATTTGCCGTTATTTATCCGTAAATTATTCGTGAAACAATTAATTTTGCCGCTCAACTATTTTAAAAGTTATAAGATGTTCTGCTAACTTGATATCAAGTTAGCAGAACAACTCCTTAAAAGTTAACTTTTCCAAAATGTTTTTAAATGGGATTTTGCCGTTATTTATCCGTAAATTATTCGTGAAAGAAAAAATTTTGTCGCTCTTGTTTTAACATTTATTTTTTAAAAAAACATAGTTGTTCTGCTAACTTGATATCAAGTTAACAGTACAACTTTTTAAATGTTAACTTTTCCAAAATGTTTTTAAATGGGAATTTGCCGTTATTTATCCGTAAACTATTCGTGAAATAAAAAATTTAGTTGCTCTTGTTTTAACATTTTTTTTTTTAAAAGCCGAGTTGTTCTGCTAAGTACAACGCGCATGGTAGCAGACCTCTGCTGACGTCGACGTCAAACGTGTAAAATTCCCGCTAATTCTGCTTCTGCGAGAAACAACATCCCCTTTTCATGTTTAAATGTTTTTAACTTTTGAATATGTGTAAATCTTGCAAATAATATTGACTCAGACTCACTGCAGAAAATAATAAACCCCAAGGACGCAGAATTCGCGGGAATTTTACACGTTTGACGTCGACGTCAGCAGAGGTCTGCTACCATGCGCGTTGTACTTAGCAGAACAACTCGGCTTTTAAAAAAAAAAATGTTAAAACAAGAGCAACTAAATTTTTTATTTCACGAATAGTTTACGGATAAATAACGGCAAATTCCCATTTAAAAACATTTTGGAAAAGTTAACATTTAAAATGTTGTACTGTTAACTTGATATCAAGTTAGCAGAACAACTATGTTTTTTAAAAAATAAATGTTAAAACAAGAGCAACTAAATTTTTTATTTCACGAATAATTTACGGATAAATAACGGCAAATTCCCATTTAAAAACATTTTGGAAAAGTTAACATTTAAAAAGTTGTACTGTTAACTTGATATCAAGTTAGCAGAACAACTATGTTTTTTTAAAAAATAAATGTTAAAACAAGAGCGACAAAATTTTTTCTTTCACGAATAATTTACGGATAAATAACGGCAAATTCCCATTAAAAAAGATTTTAGAAATGTTGAAGTTTTGTATGGGTGTTCTGCTAAGTTGATATCAACTTAGCAGATCAACTCGACTTTTTAAAAAAAAAATGTTAAAACAATGTTAAAAATAAATGTTAAAACAAGAGCGACAAAATTTTTTATTTCACGAATAGTTTACGGATAAATAACGGCAAATTCCCATTTAAAAACATTTTGGAAAAGTTAACATTTAAAAAGTTGTACTGTTAACTTGATATCAAGTTAGCAGAACCACTATGTTTTTTAAAAAAATAAATGTTAAAACAAGAGCGGCAAAATTTTTTCTTTCAAGACTAATTTACGGATAAATAACGGCAAAATCCCATTTAAAAACATTTTGGAAAAGTTAACTTTTAAGGAGTTGTTCTGCTAACTTGATATCAAGTTAGCAGAACATCTTATAACTTTTAAAATAGTTGAGCGGCAAAATTAATTGTTTCACGAATAATTTACGGATAAATAACGGCAAATTGTCAATAAGAAAAAAAGTGCAATTTCCAAAGTTGTTCTGCTAACTTGATGCGTATGAGTGCGAGGGAAATGGAGATAAAAAACTTTGATCACGCATAACTTTTTAACGAATTGTCCGATTTGAAAAATTTCTTCTACACTTCGATAGGTATTGATAAACACAATAAAACTGCATTTTTACTTTTCCGAAATATTTAAATTTTGTAAAATTCTTGTAAGCGATTGTGGGCGCTAGAGGAACCGTGGCCCTCGGCTGAAACAAACTTGCGCGGCGTAGGAACTCCAAGGATCTGCATGCAAAATGCCAATCTTCTAGCTTTTATAGTTTCCAAGATCTCAGCGTTCATACGGACAGACGGACAGACGGACATGGCTAGATCGACTCGGCTAGTGATCCTGATCAAGAATATATATACTTTATAGGGACGGAAAAGCTTCCTTCTACCTGTTACATACTTTTGCACGAATACAATATACCCTTTTACTCTACGAGTAACGGGTATAACTAATGTTTATATAAAGGAATTATTAAATCTTTAATCTGCTTGGAAAAAAAAACCCTTTTTTTTATAATCTAAATAACCTTTTGCAATGCAGGCACGGCATCCGTCGAACCGAAAACCCCCTCGACGAGTACACAGCCCAGAATCGGCGAGAATCGTACTTTACTTTTTGATGACTATAATAAAAATAAGACGACATTATCAACTGCTGACATCCTGTCAGCCACAAGAGCCACCCTATACGCATATTCATTGCAGGACCAGGATCAGGAACAGTACCAGTCCCAAATGCCAAGCGCCACTCCAACGAAAATGAGCAGGGATAAAGCAATCATTGGGACACCGGGCAGCAGTAGTGTGGAGATTAGCGATAGCCATCCAATCAAAAATCTGGGGACAACTGATCAGCTAACGACTGTGACGATGCCGACCACAGCATTTGAGTCCCTCAAAACCGATAAGAGTACGATAAAACAGCCAATCGATTCCACCCGCACGAGAAATCATTGGACAGCGAGTGGTAAGTATGGATCTGGAATGAAGAGTTTGACATTAAAGTATGGAATCAAATATGGCAAAAAATCGAAAATATCGCTAGAATATCAAATATATGTACTCAATACATTATTATTTATATTTTGGCTTTAGCGTTTTTAGTTTTTTGCGTTTAATACAATATCGAAAATATCGTTTTATTTTATCGATATACTATCGATATTTTTGCATAAAATATCTACTTTTAATGCTATGAAAGTGTGCTTATCACACAATTATCATATTGTTGTAAAACCAATTTACAGATTAAAAATAAAAAAAATAAGAAATCCTTAGAACACCTTTTTTAACTTGACAGGATTCGCCCGTGTCACAGAAAGACCACGAAGTAAGCACCACCATGAGCACCACTGGGGACCCTTTTTTGAGGAGCCCATCAACTCGCCAACTTCGGGAGACAATCTCGTGTCCGCCGTGCATTTGTTTACGGAGGCGGTGCTCAACTGTCGTGTCGGTATGCTCAAGGACAAAACTGTAAGTGAACTTCGCTTTTAAAACATAATAATAATAATAATAATACAATGGTTAGATTAAGTTACTACACACAGAAAAAAAAATTACCTTGACTTTAAATTAAGGAACTAGCGACTAAAAATGTCTAAGTAAGGCTATGCATGGACTTAAAAATGTTTATCCATATCCATATTAATTTAAAAACTAAATGGACGTAAGGCCATATGGACTGTTAGATTGCCTTAACTTCATTTTTAGTCAATTTAGGTCCTTAAATATGTACACAGAAAAAAAATTCGATATGAAATAGGATCAATTCTACCTTATTTCATATCAATAATAAGCCGATATGATTTATGTCAAATTTATGATTTAAACAAATCAACTTAATATTTTATGATATCATATGAAATACCAAATGTAGTATTTTTTGAACACATAATGTAAAATAAGGTAAACATAATCTTTATTCATATCAAAATGATATGAATAACTTGATCTTTAAAAAATATAAAATTGATCAGCACATATGTATCAATCTGATCTTTTGTACATTTTTTTTCTGTGTATGGAAGGCATATTTTTAAGGCCGCGTAAGGACTTGTTTAGCCATTTTAAAAACATTATTCCTTAAATCAAATTCAATGGACTAAAATTAAGAAACATTTTTATTTTGAGTGTTTTAAAATTCCACTTAAAAATGCAATTTCTTCTCTGCAAAAGAAAAAGTAAGATAACAAATTTAAGCGATTCGTTACTATGTTAAATACCATACATGTTGACGAAAATTCTTAATCGGCAACGCCAGACTTTTTTAAACATAAACTAAAATGTATTTTTTAATAAAATAAATAATTACATACATACATTTGTATGTTAATCGCAATTAATGAGCAATAAAAGAAATAATACATAAGGTTACAGACTCAAAACTACATGACACTAAATATTTTTTTGTTTAATTGCCGTCAAAGTTGTACTGCAAAAAGCTAAAAAATAATTTAAAGACAGATCAATGAAAGTGTTATGATTACAAAAAACTTAACATAAAAAAAACTTAATTTAATGTGTTGTTAATTTTAAACTTCTTAAACAAATTACCTTTTCTTATTCAATCTGTGTTCAAATTATTATCTAGCTAACTTTACAAATTTGACAACATTTAAACAATATAAATTAGCTGAGTCGTATAGTTTGGATACAGATCTTATATGCAACTTTAATACAAATAAAATATTTTCCTTTTTTGTGGCGGAATAATTGGATTTCAGAAAATATATATTAATATGAAGAATTAAAATAAAAATCAATTTTCATTAGCTGGGCTAACAAATATACGTATGCTTTTGAAACCTTTTATTTAAATTTCTTCATCCTTCTTTATTTGTTCTTGAATTGTTTATATATTTTCACCTGCAACACAAACAACCGAAGATCCAACGCACACACGCATACAAACATACTTTCGCCGCGATGCATACAAACGTATGTATGTATGTATTTCCCGGCACTTGCCATAAGAAACGCCGAATTTTGCCATTTAAACGCAATTAATTGAATTAAACTTACTACACGAACTTGAAAACACTTATTACCAATACTTTAAACTATTTTTTAGCACTTTTTAAACCCGAAAAACACTCCAAATAAGCAAATATAAATATCACTTTTCCGCGGCCGTACAGCCGCGTCTGCTTTCGCGAAAGGAAGAAAATGAGAGAATGAGAGAGAGAGCTTTCGGCTTCGGCGACTGCAGAGCGAAACCGTTTTCATTTCCGCCATTTTCTTATGATCCTCTTTCGGGGTAAAAAAAAAGAGTCTGCTTTTTCGTCCATTTTCCTATCCCCCCGTTTTTGATTTACCGTTGGGTGAATAAATATGTATGAGGTGCTTTAAATCGCTAATATTTTAGCGCCAGAATAATGGGATTACAGAAAATATAAATTACATGGCAAAAATGAATATCAACTACCTTAGCTTTAATTATTTGTATATTTTGTTTGATTTGTAATATACAAACATACTTTCACCTAAAACACCCGATCAAACGCACACACGCATACAAACATACGTATGTATGTATTTCCCGGCACTTGCCATAAAAACGCCGAATTTGGCCATTTAAACGCAATTAATTGAATTAAACTCGCAGCACGAACTTGAAAACACTTATTACCAATACTTTAAACTATTTTTAAGCACTTTTTAAACCGGAAACACCCTGAAATTTAATTAATTTATCGCCGCCGTACAGACGCGTCTGCTTTCGCGAAAGGAAGAAAACGAAACGAGAGAATGAGAGAGAGAGAGCTTTCGGCTTCGGCGACTGAAGAGCGTTTCTTTTTCATTTCCGCCATTTTCTTATGATCCTCTCTCTGTATTTAGGGTAAAAAAAAGAGTCTACTTTTTCGTCCATTTTCCCATTTCTAATCCTCTCTCCCGTTTTTGCTTTACCGTTGGGTAAATATACACATATATGTATGTACATATTTTGTGCAAGAATAATTATGTAAAAACAATAGATGTGCATGAGAAAGGAAACGTAAACAACTAAATGTTCAAACAGTGGTAAATGAACTAACTTTTATTTTCCTGCAAAAAAAATTTAAAATAATATTTTTAGCAATTATAGATAAGTTGAGTTTTATTGATAAAAGTCACACTGCAACTTATTTCGGATTTTTTTTTGCTAAAAAATAATGATTGTTTTTGATTTTAATTATAAAACTCAGGCAATAATCACACTATGCTACATCTAAAATTTACCTCGATGGATGCTATATTTTTGAATTCGTTTGTTTTCAAAAGTTAGTCTAATAGTACAATTATAATCCATACAATATTACCAGAAGAAGATAAATTGCAACAACAAACGTTTGAAACACAGAGCGGCAACACTACTACTATTTTGACCACAGGTGTATACTTTTATGTTTTTTTGACTATGTATGTTTTCTATACTTTTATGTTTGGTAAAATATAATTTTTCACCAATTTTCGCATTTTTGATAAGGGGTTAAGTCATGATTTTTAATTTCAATTATGTATTTGGCCCAATTTTCACTTTTTTGATAATTCATAATTTTTTGCGAAAAATGGCAAAATTTAAAAATGTTCAACAAGGAAGGACACTTCATATTTGGAGCATTATTTACATTATTATGACCAAAATACTACTTTTTTGGGTGGAAAATCAGGGTTTTGATTTTTTGTACTAATTTGAAATTTTTCATATTCGATTTTTTGCTGTAACTTTGACAAAAATGGTCCCAAATCAAAAATGCGAACCGTTTTGAGCAGCTAACAACCTAATAATTAATATCAGTGCACTTTTCGTCTGACTTAAAAAAATTCATTTTGGACCCGATTTTCACATTTTTGATAAGGGTACAATCATGATTTTTTGCGAAAAATGGCAAAATTTAAAAATTTTCAGGTTTAAATGCCAATCGATTGGGAATTTAATAACGAGTTCAACAAGGTGGGACACTCGATATTTGATGCATTACTTCCATTTTTATGACCAAAATACTCCTTTTTTGGGTGGAAAATCAGGGTTTTGATTTTTGGTACAAATTTGAACATTTTCGTAGTGGATTTTCTGCTGTAACTTGGACAAAAATAGTCCCAAATGAAAAATGCGTACTGTTTTGAGCAGCTAACAACCTAATAATTAATATCAGTGCACTTTTCGTTTGATTTAAAAAAATTCATTTTGGACCCGATTTTCACATTTTTGATAAGGGTACAATCATGATTTTTTACGAAAAATGGCAAAATTTAAAAATGTTCCGGTTTAAATGCCAATCGATTGAGAATTTAATAACGAGTTCAACAAGGTAGGACACTCCATATTTGGAGCATTATTTCCATTTTTATGACCAAAATACTACTTTTTTTGGGTGGAAAATCAGGGTTTTGATTTTTGGTACAAATTGGAAATTTTTCATATTCGATTTTTTGCTGTAACTTGGACAAAAATGGTCCCAAATCAAAAATGCGAACCGTTTTGAGCAGCTAACAACATAATAATTAATATCAGTGCACTTTTCGTCTGATTTAAAAAAAATAAATTTTGGATCCAATTTTCACATTTTTCGTAAAAATTGATTTTTTGCTAAAAAGGACAAAATTTAAAAAATTCCAGGTTTAAATGCTAATCGATTGGAAATTTAATAACGAGTTCAACAAGGTATGACACTCCATATTTGGGCTTTTACTTTCTTTGTTTTGGCAGAAAAACGGATATTTTAGGGTGGAAAATATGGATTCGAATTTTAGACAAAAATAAATGTTTTAGACTTAATACCTAATTAATGGACATACCTGTGGAGGATCTGCATGCACTGCATCTTGGAGTCCAGTTCTATCCAGATGACAACCCAATATATGAATCTCCTGAAGTCCCTTCACAACCACCAACACCCACACCAACTTCCGGTCAACTGATTTGTCAGCGACCAAAGCACATAGGTCGTAATTTTCTAGCTAGAAGTAGTTGGGAATTATAAGTACCCACTTTTTCTAAATTAACATTTTCGATGACGTGGCCCATTGTAAATTATATTACATTTACTTTTAAATTCGTTTAACATTATTTAAACATTATCAAGAATTTTAGCCAATAGAATTAAAAAAAAATGTAAAAATATACAACAAAAATTACAACACCTGTGAACAAATTTTTTCAGGTCATGTGGGTCAGGCGAACGGCCGAAAAGGTATCACTGCTGACTGTTGGCAATGTGACCTACAGCGGAGACCCGAGGATTCGGGTGAAGTTCCAGTACCCGAACAACTGGCGGTTACTTATCAACCCAACGCAGACTGAAGATGCCGGAGTTTACATGTGCCAGGTTTCCACCCATCCACCCCGGGTATTCACCACAAACCTCACCATCTTGGGTAGGATTCAAAGATTCACACATAAAAAATATTTTAAAAAAAAAAAAAAAATTTTTATAACTTTTTGATTTTTTAGAACCGCCTCTAAGGATTATTGATGAGCACGAGCGGGATGTGGGGGATCGTTATTATAAGTCAGGCAGCACCGTCGATCTGCAATGCCAAATATCGCGTAGCTTTTTCCAAAAGGAACGTCAAGCCATCCTTAAATCATCAACGGATTCTGCAAATGATGCTGTACAAAAACTATTCAATGAGACGAATAGTGAGCTTAATTTAATCAACGGCAACTCAAGTCAGGCGTCGCCGCAAAAATTCTCTGGCCAGGATCTGGAAAAGTACTTTACCAAGTTTATAACCTGGGCAAAAGATGAAGAGCCACTCCAAGGAATGACCAATAAACGCTTAAGGTAACTGGGTGTAAACAATTCATACACAGAAAAAAAAATTGAGAAAAATTTTAAGATCAGATTGATATGTGCAGGTCAATTATATACTTTTGAAAGATCAAGTTATTTTTTTTTTAAGATTAAAATATTTGTTAAAAAAATACTACATGGTATTTTATATGATATAATAAAATTGAAGATCAGGTTGATATGTGCTGGTCAATTATATACTTTTGAAAGATCAAGTTATTCTTTTTTTTTTTAATTTTAATTTTAAATTATCTGTTAAAAAAATACTACATTTGGTATTCTATATGATATGATAAAATATATGTTGAATCATAAATTTGACATAAATCATTTCGGCTTTTTATTGAAATGAAATAATGTAGAATTGATCCTATTTCTTATCGATTTATTTTCTGTTTTTCTGTATTTTAACTGAAATCACTTTTTATGTTTATTTTTGGAAACCCCTTCTTAAAGTATTCCTACTGAAACTATATTACTTATATTTATTTATTAAAAACTTGCAGTGTTTCCGACGTATGGCTAACCAGTCGCATCTCCATTGGGGATGCCAAACTCTCCGACAGTGGAAACTATTCCTGTTCTCTTGGCCGACTCTTTACCGTAATTGTCCAAGTTCAAGTGCTCACGGGTAAGCAATTTATTACCCTTTGATTCAAATAGTATATATACATATATAAAATCTTTATTAGGAGAACTTCCCGCAGCTGTCCAGCACAATATAGCATCGAGGCCCCAAATCTGTTCTCTGGCGCTATTGGGACTTCTCGTCGAACTCATTTTCCTCTTCACTTGCCTAAAAACTGATGAAAGTCGAATATTCTGAGGCATTAAACTGACGATTTTCACAAACAATTAACCAATATAATAATATTAAGGATAAAAACAGAGATTGGCTGGTTCTAAACAGAAGGTTTTAGTTTTAATGTTTAGAATCAGAATGGTGATTTCATTACATATTTGTGTTATAGTGCCTACGGTGTAATAAGACTTCAGGTTTTGGTTTTGACAAATATTCTTAAAATTTTGTTAAAATTGAAATTCGGTAATTGGAATTAATTAGGCAACAAATACGGAAACAATAACATTCCAGATTCTTAGTAAAAAAAAAAAACCGGTTTAAAACGGTTTAAAAAATTTCAAATGTCAAACTTTTGTTCTAGTTAATTTAGTAATCTCTTAAAGAGTTAAGAAACAGGCAAGGAAATGTTTAATTTACCTTTCTGCGACGATTTAAAGCTGATGGAAATTAGTATATTTATTATGTTTACGTTATTCCTTCAACCACTTTTGCAGGCAAATCAAATGTATCATACGCTATTTTTTGTGTTTTGTACCACTAGTTCACAGGATAAAAAGTTTTTTCAAGAAAACAACAACGATCTGATTAAAACCTTATGCGGTATACTACTTTTTCATCACCTATATTGCTGTTTTTATTTCGGGTTGGGGATGTGGGTGTGGACTTGAAAAAGTATCGACATTCCGATATTTGTCGATATTTATGGATATTTTCGATATTTATGGGAGACATCAATATTTTTCCAACGTTTCATTATAAACATAATTAAAAAAATTTTTAATTTGACTTTTTCCTTGAAAACATCGAAATTATCGATACAATATTGTGAAAATATCACACACTGAGGTTTCACTTGGGGATAAAGTATCTTAAATCCGACACAATCACAAAACATCGTACTGAAAAATGAAATCTCAAATCTTAAGGATTTTTCATAATTCCTGTCACCCATATCATTTTCAAAAAACTAGTAATACACAGTTTCATAATTGCTTTATTTTATAAAACAAAATTGGTTTTGTTAAATTCAAAGGTCGTAGGTTGATACACACGTAGGGCTTGTAAAAATGTTTCTTTGATAGCAATTTTCACTTTGACCTTAATTATACTTAAAAAAAAAATAATAAAAATGATTGCATATTTAGCTGGCATTATTTACAATAACTATTCAACAGGAAAGGGGGCAAAGTTACGTTCTCGATGTTTTCACAGCTTCAACTTCTCAGATCGCGAAAAAAAAAATGGTAAAAATGGTAAAAACGTTAATTATTGTGAGGGCGAGAACTCAGTTGGCGCAAGGACGCGGCAGTGCATCTCGCGGATTAATGGCACCGTGTAGGCCACACACTCGTCCCATCCGGGTGTTCGCCAGGATGCCTCCCTGGTCTCCTTGCGGTCTTGCAGAGATTTGTAACCTGTTCAGGATAAATAACATTAATTAATATATATTAATAAACTACTAACATTAAAATGGTGCACAAATATGATATGAAGATTCCACGGATTCAGTGGATTATATGAAATAAACGTATTCCTAGCGAACTTTGATTAAAATTGTTCCTAAAAATTCAAAATTAGATTCAATATTAAACAACAACATAAATAATAAAATAAATTCAATGCAAAATGGTGTACTTAATTGATATGATAAAATTGATCAAATTAAAGATAAAATTGTTATCAAAAATTCAAAATTAGATTAAATCTTTAAAAATGTAGTTTTTTGTAAGATAATTTAATGTAACTAATTTTATGATTATAATCTACCTATCAGTATACGCTTCACTTACACCAAATATGATGAACATTGTACAGTCTTCCGATCTGAGAGAAGAATCCGGCGAAGGCCTCGTTGTTGTGCTTGCGATAGTTGATGGCACGGGCCCAGTTGTTTCCCCACTCGATCATGGTGCCCGGGGTCAGTCGGTATGAGCTGGGGATTAGTAATAAATTTGCAATAATTAATAAGTGAGATATTGCACAAGAAGAATTCACATTCACTTACCGCATTTCGTAAATGTTCTTGCCGGTACGACTGGCAATCTGTGGCCAATAGCTGAAGGCCAGGAGATATTGCAGGTGACGGGATCGCAGGAACTTGGAGCGTTCCTGCATCAAGCTGAGATACTCCGGGTCGTTCCAAAGGTCCTCCTTGGCCTGGTCGATTTTCTCAAATCCTCCCGTGTACTTCCACAGGTGAAGGCATTGATCCATGTCGCCCACCTGAACGGTCCATGAAGCCACCAGTTCGGTCGAAAGATTAGCCTTTTTCTCGTTTATCAATGCCACCGTATTTTTGCTATAGGAGAGGTATGATTTATTTTCCATAATTTGCATTTGAGATAAGGATTAAAACCACTTTAAAATGTGCACAAAAGTATGCTATGAAAAATTATTCACTTTCTGTTGGTAAGTTCATTATACCCTTGCAGAGGGTATTACGATTTCAGTCAAAAGTCGATCTAGCCATGTCCGTCCGTCCGTCTGTCCGTTTCTACGCAAACTAGTCTCTCAGTTTTAAAGCTATCGGGCTAAAACTTTCCCAAAATAGTATATAAGTCGGAAGAGCCGGATCGGACAACTATATCATATAGCTCCCATAGGAATAATCGGGGAAAAAAATGTAAAAAAAATTATATCTTGGGTGTTTTTGAACATATAACCTCCTACTTTTGGAAAAACAATTTTTTATCTAATTCTGAATTTCGAATAAATTTGTATCAAAGTCGGACGACTATATCATATAGCTGCCATAGGAACGATCGGTAAATTAATGGGAATGTAATAGGAAATAAATTATTGCTTCGTTGGTTTTTATTGTATTCTTCTCTACTCTGGGATATGACTCTTTTTAAATGTTTTCGAATTTCGATTTTAATTTTACAAAAATCGAACGACGATATCATATAGCTGACATAGGAACGATCGGAAAATTAATTGGTAAGAAATTATAGCTCGGTTGGTTTTTATTGTATTTTCTTCTACTCTGTAATTTAATGGGAATGATCTGGAAGGGTATATAATTGCCTTTTTTGAATTCTTTTTCAACTCACTAGTTATTTAAATAGTTGCCCATCGAATCGGGCCTGACATTGTGCGTATGTAGGGCATATATGATCTCCTTATCGCTGAGCATGCGACTGTGCGACTCCTTGGTTGGCTCTATTTTCCGAACGAGCAGCTTTGAGAACCATGATTCCGAATCGTTGACGCTTGCAGTGGTGGATAGGGCGCTAAAATAGTAGAAATATAATATTAAAATATTTAAAAGTAATTGAAAAAGTTTAATATTAACAAAATGAGAACTAAACGACTTGCGTTGATAGCGTTTTTAATAAGTGTCTCATTGAGATCAAAGATATAACATTTAATTTGTCGAAGGGTGCTTATCAATAGAATGGGAATATAGGGTAAAAAGATAAATAAGAAAGAACGCAATTTCCTTTCCGCCTAACCGAAATAATGGAGCAGGCTTGATATCTTTATTTTAGGTAAAATTCATGAAAAATCAATACAAAAAAAAACATTTGTTTATCGTAAAAAAAATTATGGAAAATATAATAGAAACAATTTTTTTTTTGGAAGTTTTCATTGAAAATTTCCTACTCAAAAATAAAAGAATATTTTTTTTTAACATATTTTTGAAGGATAACTAAAAATTTGCACTGCGGTGTTTATTCTGTTTTGCATACGATTTAGCTTGCTGACGTCGCAACGGCATTTTCACATATATACATATATACGCATTTTGGAACCGAACATACAAACATACACATCGTGTAGGTGTGTGACTACCAGTGATGGATCGCTTTTTGTACCTACTGTGGATACTTTCCACTTTATTTGGATATTTTCCAAAGTAAGTATTCCCTAGTTATGAATAATATTCTAATTTTTAGGGACAAATTTTAAACCTTTTGCTTATCAACTGGAAATGAATAAATTGTACAATGTATAATAAAATCAAATTCTATGTAATTGTAATCCATGTAATATATATTACAGACAATTATTTCTTAATCACGGTTTAAAAAAAAATATCTATAGTAATTTATGTTTTAAGTAAGGGGAAAGTACCGCAGGTACAGGTACCCTAGGTACTCTCCACTGATGAAGACACAGCTGTGGGAAATGTATTTTTTTTTTGTTTTTTCATATATGCATGTTGTTTGTCTTACCGGACAGCGTTGTTGTTGTTGTTGCTTTTGCCGACGACGGCCAATAGGTTACGTAGCTTCAACATTTTCGATTTATGTAGGATCTGGCGAATATATATTGTATATATGATATGGGGTGAAAACTGGAACAGAACACACAGAGAAAATCAGTTACTGTTATCATCCCGATTCGCCATCTCATGGAACCCAATGTGCAATGTATGTGTACTTTAGTCAAGGTGAAGTCAGAGTCATTTTTTTAGGATTGATAATAGAACAGAGAACTCTGTACCAATGTCCCCCCTTAACTGATCCAACTGTCCACACAAAAAATAAAGCCAGCACTATCACTCACTATTTAATCTCCTGGTTCGGCTCGGTTAGAAACTAAAATAATATTTAAATCAAATGGCAAACGTTAAAAGAAAACAAAATATATAAAAATTATTTATTTAGCCAAAACGACCCGAAACAGATGGAAAAACAGACTCGAAAACCGGTAGTGGGGGGTGGTTGGTGGCCTATCGATATAAGGTAATCGGATTTTTAGGCCATTTTGCCTTTCGCACTTTCGCTGGGATTTTCGGTTGATTTCAGCTATAAAAAAGCTAGATCTGGTATATTTAAAATACATACTAAACAGACCGTTTGTTGCTTAGCGAGTACACACACCTATCGACTGATTTTTGGGCCATCTCTAATATGGAATTGCTCATAAGGCGGTAATAAAAATTCAAATTTAAAAAACATATCAACGCTATTTTTAACAAACGAAATGTAATAAATAAATGTAAGAGGGGCAGCATCAAATGTTAAGAGATGTTTGAAATTTGCATTTTCTTTCTATTTATATAAACAAGTTTACTTCAAAAATTCAGTATCTGAACTAACAACTTATTATTAACAATTTTTCACCCAACTGTAAAGCAAAAAAGGGAAGAGAGGATCGGAAATGGAAAAATACAATCGTACAAAAAACAGAGAGAGAATTATCATAAAATGGCGGAAAAGACTATTCGCTCTCCAGTGACCGAAGCCGAAAGCTCTTTCTCACTCAATCTCTCTTTTCGTTTTTTTCCTTTCGCGAAAGCAGACGCGTCTGTACGGCGGCGATAAATTAATTAAATTTCAGTGCTTTTCGGGTTTAAAAAGTGCTAAAAAATAGTTTAAAGTATTGGTAATAAGTGTTTTCAAGTTCGTGCTGTGAGTTTAATTCAATTAATTGCGTTTAAATGGCCAAATTCGGCGTTTTTATGGCAAGTGCCGGGAAATACATACATACGTATGTTTGTGTGCGTGTGTGTGTTTGATCGAGTGTTTTAGGTGAAAGTATGTTTGTATATTACAAATCAAACAAAATATACAAATAATTAAAGCTAAGGTAATTGATATTCATTTTTGCCAAGTAATTTATATTTTCTGCAATCCCATTATTCTGGCGCTAAAATATTAGCGATTTAAAGCACCTCTTATTTATTCACCCAACGGTAAATCAAAAACGGGAGAGATAGGAAAGTGGACGAAAAAGGAGACTCTTTTTTTTTACCCCGAAAGAGGATCATAAGAAAATGGCGGAAGAGAAAAACGGTCTTCCGTTTCGCTCTTCAGTCGCCGAAGCCGAAAGCTCTCTCTCTCATTCTCTCGTTTTCTTCCTTTCGCGAAAGCAGACGCGTCTGTACGGCGGCGATAAATTAATTAAATTTCAGTGTGTTTCGGGTTTAAAAAGTGCTAAAAAATAGTTTAAAGTATTGGTAATAAGTGTTTTCAAGTTCGTGTTGTGAGTTTAATTAAATTTTCTACGTTTTAATGGCTAAATTCGGCGTTTTAATGGCAAGTGCCGGGAAATACATATGTACATACGTATGTTTGTATGCGTGTGTGCGTTTGATCGAGTGTTTTAGGTGAAAGTATGTTTGTATATTACAAATGAAACAAAATATACAAATAATTAAAGCTAAGGTAATTGATATTCATTTTTGCCATGTAATTTATATTTTCTGTAATCCCATTATTCTGGCGCTAAAATATTAGCGACCGAAAGTCGATTTAAAGCACCTCTTATTTATTCACCCAACGGTAAATCAAAAACGGGAGAGATAGGAAAATTGACGAAAAAGTAGACTCTTTTTTTTTTACCCCGAAAGAGGATCATAAGAAAATGGCGGAAAAGAAAAAAGGTCTTCCGTTTCGCTCTTCAGTCGCCGAAGCCGAAAGCTCTCTCTCTCTCAATCTCTCTTTTCGTTTTTTTCCTTTCGCGAAAGCAGACGCGGCTGTACGGCCGCGGAAAAATGATATTTATGTTTGCTTATTTGGAGTGTTTTTCGGGTTTAAAAAGTGCTAAAAAATAGTTTAAAGTATTGGTAATAAGTGTTTTCAAGTTCGTGCTGTGAGTTTAATTCAAATAATTGCGTTTAAATGGCTAAATTCGGCGTTCTAATGGCAAGTGCTCGAAATACATACATACATACGTTTGTATGCATCGCGGCGAAAGTATGTATGTTTGTATGCGTGTGTGCTTCTGATCTTGTTTTTTTCGCGAAAATACATACAAATGTATTAAAAAGCAAAGAACGGTGAATTAAAAATAAAAAAAAAACACAGGTTAGTAATTTAACTTTCTTTAAATCAAATTATACTGCCAGAAAAGGGAATAAATATTACTGAACCTTAGTGTAAAATTCAACATTTTCGCGCGGTGTAAATCAAAATCCGTGCCTAGGAAGGGTAAAATGTATTCATTTATTTATTTACATAGGTAAGGTAAGAAGTACTCAACTATTTTACCTTGGTACATACATACCTATAGGTACTGTTTTTGAGCTTTCGTTTTTTTCTTTGTTTTTTTCTTTTTTTTTGCCGTGAATACTAATCTTGTAAAAGGACATCTGTTCTCAGAATACTGAATACTTATGCAACAGTGCGGAGCAAACATCGAACTTTGTATTTTTCTTTCTTTCTTTGGTTTTTGCGTTAACAATATCCAATTGTTTTAAAAATGTGATTTTAAATCGGCGATCAAGGCAGATCACTAATTTTGTTCTGTTTATAAACAATGCGCTTTAATCATACGATAATCTTTATTCTACTAAAGGTAATACGAAAAATACTCATATGGAAGTTATATTTGTTACTATACATAGTACATACATTTAATATTTATATTATTTACTTCTATGCTTACATATGTCCACGCACGTGAAGGGTTTTTTTTTTAAATTGATTGAATATTTCGGTACTAAGAATAGATATACATACACGTTTATAGACATTATGTTATTTTCTTTTTCTTTGTTTTTTTTTGTTGTTTTTCTTATTGTTTGTTTTGCATGTATGTACATCATTATTGTAATCACTGATATGCATTAATTTAATTACTTTCTCATTCTGATTTTCTGGTGAACGAAAGCCATTTATATCAATCGGTACCAAAACTTATTTAAATTGAAGTTTAAAACATAATGTATGTATGCCTTCTCAGCCTTTTTTTTATATATATATGTACAATGTACATACATTTAACAAAGGATAACCAAGTAGAACTCAGATCACATAAAATGTCATATCCATTTTTGTTTGGTGTTAAGTTAGGAATATATGTACTTATGTAAAATCTAGACACGCATGAGAAAATATCTTCTATTATATAAACGTTTTTTGTTTTTTTGGTTTAAGCCCGATAACATGGAAAGAATATAACACTTATGATTCAAAGTACAGTTGCTTATACACTTGTATTTATGACATATATATCTCATAGTTTATGCACTATATATTCCCGCTAACATCCACTAACCATGTTCCGGAAATACTATGTAAGAGTCTGGTTTTGGTAATGCACATTTAGATTTATGTTGGAAATCGCGCGTATCAATAAAACAAGTTACCTAAAAAATATATAAAAGTTACATTCGTAAATAAGTTTGTTTTTTCATCTAACTACCTATCAAAATATCTGTACTTATGAACCTTATCGACGATAAGGGGGCTTAGAAGTTAGATTTAGATTTTGGTTGTTTTCTTTTCTTGTTTTTCATTTTTCATTTTTCATTTGCATTGCGTGAGAGATATCTCTTCGTACATTTACATTTTACATACATATAGAAACATATCTGAGGTATAAAAAGCTGTATTATATATATTTTTTATTTTTGTAGGTTGTCCTTGTAGCTAAATACATACCAATGTCGCTCTTTACTTTAGTTAGTGAGTTGTTTCTACGTCTGGCTTTTTCCTTTGTTTTGGTTTTCTGTTTTCTGTTCTTTAAATATTTTTTCAAGTGTATTAAAATGTTGCTTGGTGTGGTTTTTATTTATTTCATATTGTAAAATATGTTTGTTTTTTTTTGTATATTTGTGTATCTACCGTAATGGTTCTTCGTTTTGCTTATTAGATCGGTCGGATACAATTTCATCTCGATCGAGTTAAAATTTAAAGTTGGTGGACATCGATGATTAGGCGGATACTTTATTTTTATTGAAATATTTCCCATTTATACATATGAATATTTTGCCATTTCTACATCGGTTTCTTTACTTCCCTTTCACTTTCATTTCTCTGTATCTGTATCTTTATCATCTGCACCTGTGCCTTACATTCTTATCACAATCACAATAGAATAGTTTTTAAGCAAGCAATCTTCGGTATTCTCATATGACACCATCAATCTTTCCATCTCCATATACCATATACCATATCCATTCCCGACTTTCCCTCTATTATCAGATTATTCAGGTAAAGATAGATGGCAGATTGGCATACATTTTGGGGCTTATATTTGTGCCATATGCTTACTTATAGAATATGGCATGTGAGACAATTTTTAACATTATGCATATATACTTTTTTTTGTTTGCTGCTTTTTAATTATATTTTCCTTTCTGAGACATCATACCATTCTGAGACATACAAAAAATACATTGAGAATCCGTTGAGTTGAACCATTTAGAGGCATTCATATGTATACTTGTATACGAATATATATATATTCATCATATATATAAAAGTACAAAATTTCTTGTTTTTCGGTTTAATTTTTTTTTTTTTTTTTTTTTTAAATTTAAATACACTCTAATATATCTAAGAAAAAACGTGCATAATTCTTAATGTGTGCAAGTGTCAAATGGTGTTGTATGTAGGTACACTTAAGCGCTACTATGATCAGAATACAAAAGCTATTGACCCCAATAATCTGCAATCTGTAATTCGCACCCTATTGATGGTATTTCCAAAAAAAAAAAGGGTTTACGATTTCTTATAGCATTTCTTTGGTTTGGCTTGGCTTGTTTGCGACTCTTGTTCTTCGTGGTCACAGTAGCTATAATTAGAAGCTTCGTTAAGGTACTTAAATGTTTCATTAAATTTCTGTTTTCAGTGGTAGGTTTAGATACACACATCTGTGTAGGATGCGTAGGTACATATTCGAAAACGTTCTTCAAAAAGCTAAAAAACAATCATACTTTTGATTAGGCAATAAAATAAATAATAAATATTAAATAATAAACAAAATATAGCAAGACAAACTAGATAAATATGTATAGAATGAATTCCGTCGCTTGCTAACTTTTTTGTTATATCTTTCTATTTTTTTCATTATCTTTAAAGTACTTTCATACCTTTTAAACCACTATACATCCATTAAACAATAAACATACATATTAAAGAAGTGAAATTATAAAGCAATGCCATATTTACATAAACTTTGCATGTTTCATTTGGGACCTACAAAAACAGATAAACAAAAATACTCTCTTTCGGTTTCTTGATTTTCATTTAATCTTTTAATTAAAGTAAGCTTTCATCATATAGCACAAGGTATTTTCACATAAGCCCATATAAAAAGTATAAAATTTTTTACTGTACTCGATTTATAAAAATTACAAATGTTCATATAAAAATATATATATATGTACAAAAAAAATATGAAGTCAGATGGTAATACATACATACAATTTAAGACATAACGAAAATATAAATTGTCTTCAATTTTTTTATTTGTTTAGGTGTTCCTTTTTTTTTTTTACTTTAAAGTTTCCCGCAGTTTGCATAACTTTTATCTAGGACCCGACGACGACGACCTTGGCACTATCAATAAAATCATACGAGTACCTATTACATTGTATCTTATGATCTCCTTTGGGAAATTTGGATAAATTATTAGATAAATGAAGGCTTTATACCTTTTTTTTTTATAAACGATACTCGAGTTTTGTTTACGGTTCCTTAGAAGTTGTTTTTTTTTTTTTTTGTCACAAAGTCACATTTTTAAATTATTACTGAACTTTAGTGAAATAATAAAAAGTCCTTGTTCCTGGTCTTTGAGTTTTATAAGTATTATCTTTTTTGAATGGCTGTGCCGTAATAATATTACTATTAACCATGATCTTTCGCGGGACTTATTACAGGAATTCAATGATTATTATTTTTATGTCATCTCCTGGTGCATTTGGGCATTTAAAGTGGCCTTTAAGCATTAACTCTCTAATCGTTTGAGCAAATTTGTCGCTTACTTTCATTACAATTTTCCTAGTCTATCGGGGGATGTCCCAAAAATATGCAACAACCAAAAAGCAACCCGAAATCTTTTTGCGATTCATTGAAAGTAAATATTTTCTAGACTTCATACCAATTTAGATTATACCATTTGATATTCTCTTGTCAAAATTGTAGTTAAGATAAACAATAACTTACTCACCAGAAGGTACAACTGTACTAGAGCCAACTTAAATCTTATTTACAAATGCTGTCGAAACACTTTTTTGTGAAGAAAATTTAAAGATTTTTTGTTTATATTTCATATGGTATTTGAAACTGAATACATTTTGTTAACTCTTTTTGCAAGTTAGCTCTCTGGGATATATACAAAAAAATAATGAAAAACATTTTATAAAAATACAAAGAATTGGAAGAAGGACTTTTTACTGAGAAAAAACATTCCTCACAGGTCAGGATGCTCAGGGTATGCAAATTGCATCTCTATATATTACTTTTCGTTTTTAGCAACTTGATCTACAAAAATGATCTTATCCTAGGTGTTTACAACTAATTAAAAACTTAATGTAAAAGTTGATCCTAAGTTGGATAATTAAATATATGTATTTATAATTATGTTTATTAACAAGTAAAAACAATTAGTTGGGACATTCTAGTTGTCCTCTTTATATATATTTGTATATATATTTCTGGTTGCTTATTGGTTTGTTTTGGTTGATTTTTCAGTTTATCATTTGCTTGTGATGATGGCTACACTTCTTGTACACTGATTAATTTGCAGTTATTTATTCTATATGCATGCCGCTTCTCTGATACCAGAAAATACTAGAAAGAAACTTCACTTTGCTCTGTCTATGCTGAATTTAATAACAAATTAATTATTATTTATGGCTGATATATATCTGTATATACAGCACGCGTACATATCTACATTTATAGGTTCCATTTCTATGGTCCTATCCATATATATATATAGATGCATCTGTATATACAATTGCAAACAGCTTCATATAACACCATTTTTGTCTGTCTGTGTGTGTCAACATCGTATCGAATCGTTTTTTTTTTTTTTTTTTAAGATATGCATCCAAATGTGGCTGTTCTTTTTAGCAAGGACACTTGTTACATTACTATTGAAAATGGCAAAAGATGTTGTTAGGGTGTAGGTGTTTTTTTTTTTTTTTTTTTTATATATAAAGTTATATTGTCCCTCCTCCTCTGATTCTGATTGTGATGATGATGATTGATGGTAATTTATCCATATCTATAACGTTATCTGCAAATCCACCACTCCACTCCACCCAGTCGGTTGTCTGTCCTTTCCTAAACCCAAGTATCTTAAAAGTGGGATCGGAAGTTCGGATCCCCAAATGCTCTATCTATATCTAGCTGTTTTTCCACACCTTCTATATGTATATATATAATAGCTATGGTGGATTCTTCTCTTCCTCTTTTCGGTGACTAGTTTCAAGGGAACAACTCTTCTAGTTGGCAACCAATAGTTGTTGATACGATGATCCAGTGCCGTAGAAAGAGCTGATGCCATCAATCAGTTTGCTGTTGTTGTTATTCTGATTATTGTTGTTGTTGTTGCTGTTGTTGTTTCCCGATGAAGAGGACGGTTGTTCCTGTTGTTGTTGTTGCTGCTGCTGCTGCTGTTGTTGTTGAGTCTGTTGTTGTTGTTGTTGATGGTTGTTGGTGGAAGTGGAAGTGGAAGAAGAAGAAGTGCTTGTTGTCGTTGTTGTTAATGATGATGCTTCTGTGGTTGTTATCTCTGGATGTTGTTGTTGTTGCACAGTGGGCGTATCAAGTGGACTATTATCATCGGGCGATGAATCCCCAGCAATGGCAACTGCAACAGCCACAGCAGCAGCTGCAGCCGCCGCCTGGGCAGCCGATGATGAGGATCCAGTTGCAGATGTAGAATCCTCGAGACAATCCACATTGAGTCCAAAGCAATTTTCACTACTATTATTTGGACGATCCATTCCATTGGCACGTTGTTGTTGCTGTTGTTGCTGACCAAAGTAGCAGGGTTCCAAGTAAGCACTATACTTGTTAGTCACTCCAGGAACAGATGCTCCTGCACCACCACCACCACCGGAAGCTCCTCCAAAAAGTCCCAAGCCACTGGCATCCGTGGCATTAAAGTGCGAATCAAAGAGGCTGCGAGGATTGCCAAATTGAGGCGGATACAGGCCAATGGCGCCAATGTTTGGATAGTAAAATGGATCTGCGGATCCTGCTCCGCTGGCATTTTGTTGATTTTGATTCAGCGATAAAGGATTCGGCGATAGAGAACGTTCTGGCGAAACGGCGTCCAGACCGCCGACAAAGGCCGCCGAAACCGATGATGATCCTCCGGCAGTAACAACCCCATGGCCATGGTGCATCTGCTGTTGCATCGCCCGCTGCTTTATGTAGTTGGAGAACTCAGTGGGCGACATGCGGTAGGCGCTGCTGTTGAGAATGGACAGAGAAGAAACGATACTATGTTAAGTATTTGATGTTAATGATAGTAATTAAGACACTACGAAAATTTGAGGTTGTTAATAATACATAAAAAAGTGAGAAAAATTGTTTTAATAATTTAAAAATAATAATAATTTAATAATATGAACTCAATGTGACTAGCGCGATAATTATAAGTGTGCACTTGTAGTGCTGGGATATTAAATTAATAAATTAAATTACAAATTAGTCTGTTCACTTACAAAACGTGATATTTAATAAATATAATCAACATTCGAATGTTCAAAAAATACTTCCTATCAAGGTTTAAAATCGACTTCATAATTACACTAGAACTCAGTTGGCTTTGGAATTTTGTATATATTACTTTACTGACAGGCGAAAATTGTTATGAACCTATTTTAATAAAAATTTATTTTATTTATGATTTAACAGATCAACGTCTGTGATGAATTTCAGATATTATATTGTTCATGATTTAAACTTGTTAAAAAAGTAGAAACCGAAACAATACAAAAATTTAGTAAAAAAAAAGGTTTTTTTTTTTTTAAGTTCAACCATTATTTTATAATTAGCTTTCAATAAGACTTGAATATAATATTTCATGCATCATTAAAGTGATACTTTTTATTAAAGTTTTTTTTTCTTTCTTGTGTATGTAGAAGAGTATGGGTGTAGGTGTAGGTTTGTTAAAAGCATTCACCTGTTTGTGCGCTTGGAGCTGGTCTTTAGCTTGGTGCTGCCGAATTTAGTCTGCGCAAAGGTGGCCGTGGTGAAGGTCAATGGCGCCTGGGCGCCGCGTTGCATGAATGCCGCTGCAGCGGCATTGGCGGTGGCACCATTTCCTCCTCCGGGTGGTAACACGGCAACAGGAGCGGTATTCGGACCGGGTACCATGTTCGATACCGATCCAGAATTGCCCGAACCCGTTCCGGAGCCCACTCCGGAGCCCCCAGAGCTACAGCTGCCGGAAATCGTGGGATTCGGACTGCCCTTGTAGGTGGGCGAACTGGAGGCAGCCGAATGGGGCGAGGATCCCGTCTGGACGGGCAGCGCCAATGGTAGCGCCTTGGGACTGAGGCTCATGTTGTTCATGGTCGTGTTCACCGCATCGATGGGTCGAAAGCACTGAGCCTCGGGATTAAACATCTTGGTGACCTCTCGATCCGCCGAATGGCTGTCCTCGTGATTCTCATTGTTCTCCGTGTAAAGTATCTGTTGGGATAGGAAATGGGGGGTTATTTTAGATAAGATCATATTGCTAAATTAAAAAAAGTTTCTGAATAAAAGTACATTTTTTGTTTTAACTAACTATTAAGGAATTATTCTTTGAGGCAATACTAAATTTGATATTTATTTCATTCTATTTTTCAAAATGTTTTCCTATTAATACTTTTTTTTTTTTATTTTTAGTGGGGAAAATCTTTAAGGATTAATTCTAGATTTAATAGGCTATTAAAATAACCATGTTTTACCTTCACCGCTCCCTTTTCGCCGATGCGGAATGATACCTCGCCGGGATCTACCCAGACGGAGAGTTCATTTGGCAAGTTTTCAAGGATATCGCCGATTGGCACCCCACTTTCCCTGGCCGCTCGTTCCAGCACCGAATCGATGGGATCGCCGGTCTTTAGGCAGCGATATGCAGAGCCCTATAATGGCAAGGCAAATGATATCTTATAATATGATATGGTATATGATATGATATAATATGGTACGGCACTCACCTTGAAGGGCTTTTCGGGGTACCAATGACCCTGGAACTTGTCGCGTAACGCCTTCTCTAGCTCCTCGCCGAATATATTTACACGTCTGCGCGGCAATTTGTTGTAGAGATAGGATATGACAAAGTTCAGAGCGACCTGGATTTCAATATGCATCTTGAACCTTCGCTCGAACCCTTGGGCTTCTGTCTCTGTCTCTTTTTCACGGACTCCGGCTACGGATAGCCGGTTATGATTCCTGGTCCGTCTCCGGATCGATTGCCTCTATAGAGGAGGTGGTTGCGATGTTCTAGCTTTGGGAACCGTCTTATAAATAGGTTCTTTGCAGATCATCCGCTCATTGATGGTAATTTGGAATACTTTTGGCTGTACCGCTTGTTTCTATGGGCTTACTTTTCTTGGTTTTCTTGGTTCTCTTCTGTTATTTAGTTTTTTTTTTTATTTTATAATAATATATAGAAGATATATATATTTTCTTTGTTTGCTTGGTTTCTTGTTATTTTTGGTGGGGGAGGTTGTTGTTATTGTTAAGTTAATGTTTTAGTGTCTCACCGTGTGACGATTATCTGTATAATTATGAAAGTTTCGCGACTAGAATGAGAATCGTGTTTATTTGAAATATTCGAATAGGTGTGTTCCCTTCTCCTCGTTTCAGTTGTCGTTATAAGCGTAGTTGCCTAGATCCTAAATATTTATGATGTTGTATTTACAAGGCATATCCGAATATTAGATTATGTGTACATATGTGATTGTTTGTTGTGTGTGTGTGTGTATGTGTCTTTTTTTTTAAGGTCGTCGACTTTTATTTGGCAACCGTTTTGTTTTTCCTTTTACCAAAATAATTTGGGTTCTTTTTCCCCCTTTTGGTGGTGCATTTGTCGATTCTCTTTGACTTTGGCAATCCGATCACGTTTTCCTTAAAACATTTCCATCAAAAACGAGGCTTTAAAGGGCTTGCACTTTAATCAAATGTCTGATACCTCCTAAAAGAGATAAATAAGAACAACTTTAATTTTTAATTTAAATGAATTTTTCAACAATCTATAAATATTATAATTCTCGCATAAGATCAAAGAATCAACGCTCAGATTTGAGATGTTTTAGTTGTTAGGATTTGGCTTTTCATGTGTCCTTAAAATTAGAGTTCAATCCCAAGCCCCAGCATTTTATAAAGAAAGTAGTAGACTCCTTGTAAAAAGCCAACACTCCACCCACTCATGTCACCTATATGGGTATCCAGATAACAAACACAAAAAAAACAAAAAAAAAAAATACAAAATAAACAAGAAACAAGAAACCACAAATAAATCAATAATCCAACACACAAATGGCGGCGAAACGCACCCGCGATGCGGATATTGTGAAGCACAAGATGGACCTGCGGGTCCGATTCAAGAAATTAGTTCGGGCGGTTATTATGAACCAGACGTGGCTCTCCGACGAGGAGGAGCAGGGAATCTCAATGAATGTGAAAAAGAATGTTGCTTTGATGCGGCAAAAACGCAAACCCGGCATGCTTACCGTAGCGGTAAGTCCATAATTAAATTATGCAACCTGAAAACGTTTGACAAAAATCTCAAAACGGTTAAAAATCAAGTGATTAGTGTTATTCGGTTAGTGTTAAAGGAAAGCGACTGCTTGCATGCCTGGTCATTCCTAGGGGCCATTTCAAAATTGGTTCATAACTTTTTCATAAATGGTTCAATTCAAAAACAAACATCAGATACCCGTTACTCAGATAAAGAAAGGGCGAGGGAGATGAATATATAAAACTTTGATCGGGCATAACTTTTTAACGAATGGTCCGATTTGAAATACTTCTTCTACATTTCGATAGGTATAACTTAACACAACAAAATTGCATTTATACTTCTCCAAAATCTTTAAAAATGTGGGCGCCAGACACCTGTTACATACTTTTGCACGAATACAATATACCCTTTTCCTCTACGAGTAATGGGTATAAAAATTTGTTTACATTGCGATTGGTATTACTCAATCAATACAAACTGTAATTGCAGGACAAGGCCCTAATGCGTTCGAATCCCACATTCAGGACAATTGAGGAGCGCAAGAAGCTTTGCATGCTAATAGCAGGACTGAACTGTTTCTCTAGGATTCCACCGGTAGGGAGGTTACTACTTTTTGACCTTTTACCAAAAAATATATATTACATTTCGATACCTAGAAAATTCGATCGCGCATGGTGCCGGTCCTTAAGTTTATGTCCATTAATGAATCGCGATTAATTATCAAGGACGGTGATATGCCCATTTCCGTTTATTTTATACTGAATGGCGAGGTCGAGATGAAAAAGACCATATACAATAAGGTATGTTTCAATAATAATACAGAAAAAACGTAACTTACCCAGTAAAACACACGGGTTGAGTCCTTGATTTTGTGTATTTTTGTTAACTTTTGTATTACATTTTATGGAGAGAAGCCATCCAATCTGAAAGATATTTTAAGAAATAAAAATGAGTTGTAGTAATTTTTTATCAACATTGCTTAGGCTACAAAACAAGAGGATGCCGTTCCGGAGGCTATTTTTGGGCCAGGTGACTGCTTTGGAGACGTTGAAATGGTTGAGGATTGCCCGAGAATGAATACCTATACAGCCTTGTGTAAGAAGTGATTGTCGATACTGTTGAGTTTTAGACGCAATTTTTTTTTATACCCTTGCAGAGGGTATTATGATTTCAGTCAGAAGTTTGCAACGCAATGAAGGAGACGTTTCCGACCCTATAAAGTATATATATTCTTGATCAGCATCACTAGACGAGTCGATCTAGCCATGTCCGCCTGTCCGTCCGTCTGTCCGTCCGTCCGTCCGTTTCTACGCTAACTAGTCTCTTAGTTTTAAAGCTATCGGGCTAAAACTTTCCCAAAAGTCTTATATCTATTGCAGGTAGTATATAAGTCGGAACGAGCCGGATCGGACAACTTTATCATATAGCTCCCATAGGAATAATCGGGGAACAAAATGTAAAAAAATTATATCTTGGGTGTTTTTGAACCTAGAACCTCCTACTTTTGGAAATGCCATTTTTTATCTAATTCTGAATTTCGAATAAAATTTTTTCAAAATCGGACGACTATATCATATAGCTGCCATAGGAACGATCGGAAAATTAGTGATTAATAGGAATTGTCTGCAAGGGTACGAGTATAAAAGCTTCGGCTGGCCGAAGCTAGCTTCCTTTCTTGTTTTTTTTTTATTATTATTATTATTATTTTTTTTTTTTTTGTTTCTTAATAGCTAGCTGTGAGGTTTTATCGTTATACGACCTGGACTATGAACGTATATTGAAACCATTTATGTTGAAACAATGGAATGAAAAGAAGCTTGCACTAAGAGCATTTGACTATTTCGATTTTTTGAGTCCCGAACAGGTTAGTCTGTTTGGTTAGGTTAGGATATATATATATCTATATAACATCCATAGATAATTCTCGCTTGTAAGTACTCTTACTTGGTTCAGTATGAGCCCCTGGAGACCATTTACCTGGGCGATAAGGGCTCTTTGGGTTATGTGCGATTTGTTCTTAGTGGAGAGTGCGTCATTTTACAGTGTTTGAGTATGAAGGTAATTAACTGTAATTTAATTTCAATTTAAATTTAACAACATATTCTAATTGATATTCTTTCACCACTTAGGTCACCAACGCTGACGGCAAGGTCAACTACGAGCTGACTGAAATCGACAAGGATAAGGAGGGACTTGATATGTTTCAATCCTGGAAGGATCTCAGAAGCCAAGCTCAAATTGTCGACATACAGGACATTTTGGCCTCTACCTCCTCCTCCTCCGATGATGTCGAAGGTGCCACAAAGAAAAAGCAAGCGGTATTTAGAATTAGTATATTGTTAAAACATTAAACTACTGAAAATAAATTTTCTATAGATGCGCAAAATGGGTCTAGCTGAGATAGAAAAGTTCTGTGGGATCCGCAGCTCGGCCACGCCTAAAGGAAAGAAAGCGAAGCCGCGGAGAACACTGAATACGCAGGCACAGGCCAGAAAAACAGCGTTGATCCAATCACTGAGGCGGGGAACTCCTTGGCAGCCAAGTGGTGGACTTAGTTCCGATCAATACGACGACGACGATGATGATCTGGGCGATAATGAAGATTATTTGGATTATGCCGACGATATTGATGATGATGAGAACTATTCTGATGACAGCACATACGATAACTCGGACGATGTTTCCATGGACAGAACCATTGCCCAGGTGCAAGTGCAGCTAAAGCGACACACCGTCGAAAGTTCAGAAACGGAAAAGAAGGGATCCAAGTCCAGTTCGTCATCGGAAATATTCACGGCCAGTTCGGCGACCAACGTTAATAATAATAATATTGAAGGCGAACCAAAACGTAAAGCTACCGTGAGTGCAAAAATTATATTATGTACTTGGGAGTGCAGAAAGTTTCAGGAATTATCATTCATTTTATTAAGTAAAGCGTTTAAAAACGATAATAATCAACGTTAAACTAATTTTTATTATTTTGATAAAAGAAATATGAATAATATGTATTATTCTGATAAAATAACAAATGAAAAAATGTTATTTGATTATTATTGTTTTTAAATTGATAATAAAAAAAAAAACAACAGCCACTATATCTTCTTGCATTTTAGGATCCAGTCGAAACCCACTTTATAGACGTAGGCTCACTGACCTACGGCAGCATTTTTGGTCTGGGCGAAAAGATGGAGCACCGTGTTATTATGGCCCGAACCGTCGTGCAATGCCTGCTCCTTCCACGCTTTTGGCTACTGGAAGAGGAACAGAATCCGGGTAATATATGGCACCGCCGACGATTCTACTTCGAGTGCAATGTGCCCTCGCGTCAGGATCTGTTTACGAACTTTCTGAAGACCCGGCAGTGGAACAAATTCCGACATGACTATATTCAAAGCCTGCTGAATCGCGAGGAGCAGGGCAACATCACCAAGGAGGAGGATATACCCATTATGTGTCGCATTGTGGAGACTAGCGATGATGCCACATAATGGAATGCATACAAGTTTATATCCAAATTATTTGTGATCTTGCATTAAAACGTGCTTCCAATTCAAATTCGGAAAATTTTAGCGTAGTTTTATTATTAAATATAATTATTAATATGTAAGTGTGAGATTTAGAGATTTTTTGTGTAAAAAGGAATGGAATATTAATATTTAAGTGTAGGATTTATTGTGTAATGGAATACCTAAAATTTAAGATACTATAGGATATATAGGATCCTATACTTTTTATTCAGGTTTTTGAAATAACTTTTAAGTGTCTAAATTATGTATCTAAAAGTATGCAGTGAGTTAAGAATAGCCGTCTTTCTGTCATCACTTTTTGGTTAAACATATAATCCTTGTATACTATTAGACGGTTATTTTGACATTCAAAAGTGATTTCAAAATCCATTATCACCTTTTGGCACATTTTCTTCAAACGCTCTTCTAGCCAATTTATGTTCCTATACATACATGTGTATGCGCTCTCCTTTCCTACGTCATTCAAGGAAATTTAGGTTAACCGTTTGTCCGAGAAGGGAGCTCTGCTCTGCTCCGGGACTCCGTTAGTCGGTAATAATGCATTCGGGAGCGAAACTGGAGCACAGCTGAGCCACCCACACACTGAAGAGAGTGGGAGAGTAAAAATGTGCACATTTGCGGGCACGAAGCGCACTCGATGGCCTTCGGGTGTAGAATCGTAGCAAGCTGAGCCATGATGGAACTATACAAGGTGATCTCGTCGCGAGAGCTGCCCTCTTTTGAGGACGTTATTTGTGCCAGTCTCTATCTACCTATCTCATTCTATCGCTTAAGAGAGACAGAGAGGTAAACATATTTAACGTTCTCAGCAGAGCTGACGAGACCACCTTGTATAGTTCCATCATGAGCTGAGCCATTTAATGGGAAATGAGAGAGGAAACAAACAAACATGGGCAATAGAAGGTACACTTGAAAAATTAGGCCGGGGCTAGACTAGAATTGAAAATCTTCAAAAAAAAATCGTATTTATGTGACTTATTTTGTTGCATACTTTGCGTAAGAGTAATAATGTAAATATATCTGGCTTATTTGATTAATATTTTATTTATTTATTTTATTTTACTCTGTAGAAAGGGGTACAAGAGAAAGCCACTCCTCTACCTCTCCGGTATTCTCTCACTTTTCTCCCACTGCGCAGTAACAGAACATACATACGTCACCGAGACGAGACCTCAACATACAGCCCACACAAAAAATTTTTTTTTTTTTTTTTTTTTAGCACTACTGCAGCTGTGTTAATGCAGCGGGGTCATGCGTGCGCCTGTATGCGTATCTATGCATGTACATAACCTGCTTTTTGCATTTTATAAACCAATTGAAGGCCACATACTATGAAAGGCATAACCGTTACGAAGGCTTGACATTTGCCTTCATCAGGGGGTATATGTAGGTGCCATTAGTGGTTGGCGGCTTTATTGAACTAATATTAATAGGTTCGGGAAAAAGGCTTTCGAAAACTAACCTCAGTAACTCTGTACCTTACATTATGTGCGGGAGAAGAAGTTGAAAGGTCAAACGTGCTAAAAACTTGGTAGTCGTACTTAAAAATACCCTTAAGTCTTGAAACGAAAAATGTTGAGTCTCGAAATCCTGTAAATTACTGCCGAAGAACTGTGTTCTATTATTTATAGTATACTTTCAAGCACTTTTTAAAGAAATATTGAACATTTTGAGATTGTTGTTTCACAAATAAATAAATTCATAATTTCACAATTAAAATAAATTCACATTTTTAAGCAATCATTAAAATTTTTTTTTTAATTTTAAAAACCTAGTACGATATATCTTTTAATTCTACATTTAATGCTCAATATAAAAATAAATAATCAATAATGTTAAAAAGGAAAATATATATTTAGAGCTCTATAAGATAAATATGACAGCTAAATTATATCAGTTTGGATTTTAAGCGCAAATGGTATGAACTCGCCTGTTGATGCTGATAAGGAGTATATAATCTTTGTATTTTGCGCGTATTCAACCAATTATTAAAGTATAATAATGACAGAGAAATCATTTTTTTCGGTATTCAAATGCTTTTTTTTTTAATCGAATAAATATAGAAATAAATCAAAGATTTTAAGCTATACCACTAAAGCCAACTTCTCCACTCAGATGACATTTTACCTCATGCTTCCACAAATACATCCTCACGCTCTCGCAGTCCTTACACATCCTTGCATATATTTTTGAATATATTTATATACATATGGGGATATTTATATTCAGGTTGCTGTTGCCCGTAGTGACTGGAAACGGGCGGAGAAAGTGAACTCTCTCAGCTGATGGCCTTTCTCTCACCCTCGCCTCGCCAAGAACGGTATCACAACGGTATCTCTATCTCTCACTTTTGACACGAACAGGCCAAACGAGACTCTCCTCTCCCTGAGCAGAGGAACTGCACTCTTCAATGGGTCGCTCTTCGCAACATAAAATCAATAAAATCTGGGCCACCAGTTTTAAAGGTTGATTAAAATGACATGAAGGCGTCTTGTGTGGATTCTTAAGCCGAAAGTAGACCCGAAACTTCGCCATCTATCTGTATACATATGTATATCCCATCAAATCAAATCCATGGTAGTTTCCAAATCCGATTCACAACTACAGATGCAAATACTACGAACATTTAAAGACGTACATCTTTGCTGTGTGTCTTATGTACTGGCATAAAAGTGAATATATAGGGCTTTTCAAGTTCACTTGGCCAGCACACACACACACACACTTGCGCACTGCCAAGTACATAGATTAATGTAAATGCTTACATAACTATGCATTCCAATTGCATTCAAATCAAAATGTTGGTGATTAAAAGCGCCTCATGATTAGGGTTTTGCTAAGGGGGTTTTGAAATCGCTCAGAAAGGTGTCACAAAGACAAGGTTACATTTTTCATTTAAAATGATCGATATTTTCGATATTTTGACAATATTGATTCGATAATATCGAAAAATAGCAAACTGCCTATATTTTTTCAAGCTCTTTATGAGTACTTCTCAGTTTTAATTATAAGAATATTTTTATATTCAACATATAGTGGAGCTAAGGGTTTTGAAATCACTCCGTAAGATGTCTAAAAGTATGCAATAAATAGTTTTACATTTTTCACAGCATACTTTATTAAACCCATTATAACAATCACAATATATAGGGTATTCAATTTAACTAAGATATTCCTTTGATATCAGTTAGGTTTAAATTCTGAGTGTATGTCGTTTTTAGCTTAAACACTGTGCAATTTGTTCGGGACGACGCTTTTGTCTTCCAATTAGCCAAATTGAAATCAATTAAGTTAAGCTTTCAATTTGCGTGCCTAGATAATAAGTAATAAAGGGTATTGGAAGTACGACTAAAGAGCAAACAGAAATTTGCTCGCTTGTTTATACAGGTGGTTCTCTCGAATGATTTAGAAATGTAGTTCATAAGTAATTTAAAAGATTTTATGGTATGAATATTATAATAATAATAGTTTAATAGTTTTTAATTCCTAAACATTTTCTAGGGGTCACTGCTATTGTCTTGCGCACAGCTGTATTTACATAGAAACAACACTTTTTGCCCGTTTGTTTTTATTTTGTTTTTCGTTTCTTTTCTTTCCTGAACTGCATTCATCTTTTGTACACCATTTCCGGTTAGACAGCTGAGATAAATGGGATAATTAAAATCCTCATAACATTATCACAGTAATATTGGCGACGAAAGTGTCCAAGTTCAGATGACGACCAGATGAATCGAAGGGATTACATAAAACCCAAGTATTTTATTTACAAAGATCTTCCCGATCTGGATACGATGTTTACTGCGCTGAATTCTATCGCACTATATATGCAAATCTATATATTTTTATCGACAACAATAACACAGAAACAGAAAAGCTCTGCGATTTTCAATACATTGCATAACGCTTTTGGTGTTTTTCGTCGCTTGCAGCATTTAGTGGTAAAATCACACTCACACGTTATATTGTGCATTTGAGAAACTTGTGGATTGTGTGCAGTACTTTTTAATTTACAAGATCATCACAAATTATTTTTAGTTATTCCCTTTTTTTTTGTTTTTTTTTTTTTTTAGCAGTATTTCCCGCAGTTTATCGAGCAGTTTGTGGAGCAAGCACACAGTCGTTGCTCTAATTTTTCCCCGATTTGGCGCAGGGGTATTTTCAAAAGAGAAGAGAGACGAGACGAGACGAGACGACCGACGAGACCCAAAGGAAAAAAACAAGAAAAAAAAGAAAATAGAGAGACCCTGGGTGCTCGAGACAACACAAAACAGCTGACCGAGAATCGTTGAATGTTTTGTGCGTCGTGAACTATTGGCATTTTCTCATTTCCTTTCTGTATTTTCTTTTTTTTTTTTATGTGTATGCACTGCACTTGCCAAAATTTACATATATTTCACTGATAAAACATCATCATATGCGGCCACAAAAACAAAATCAGCTGTTCTTATTTCAGACACATGCAAGATGTTGGGCAATTTTACATTACGAGCGCTAACAAAATACAAAAAAAATAGAAAAATTATTTAGGCACATGATTCTCGTCGTTCGTTTCGTTTATCTGAGGAGCAGCACACACGAAAATTGAAATGACAAATACACTGTCATGCCGGAATCGGAATGCCTATACCAATACACACTTGAATGTGTGTTGTATAGCGCACACAATATACCATTTTTTTTTTTGTATCTCTATTTGTATGAACCGTAGATACATAGATACAAATAAGCTGCGACGACGACGACGAACCCCGCGACAAAATGCCAAATGATGGTCGGTCTTCTGACTGACTCAGTTGTATTTGTCTGGCCCGGGTTCGTATTTTGGGTTTTGTATTGGGGTTTGGGGTTGGGGTTTCGGTTTCGGTTTGTTTGAAAATGTTCAGTTTCTGGCAAAAATGCAAAAACAGCTGCATTCGGTGGTCACTTTTTTTTGGTTTTGCATCTTGCAACAATCGCTATCTATACTAAATCAAAATACAAAAAAAAAGTAAAAAAAATCAAGTTAAGGGTGGTCCAAAAAAATATATAATTTTATTCTTAATAGAATTTATGTCCTTTCAAATTACTCATGCGACATGTATGACAGTTAGAATTTAGTCCAAAAAAATCGTTCTTCCATTTCTAATTTTGTCAAAAAGAAAAAGCGAAAAAAATGTATAGCTAAAATCAAGTTTAAATAACTTTTTGATTGAAGGCAACAGTGCGTATGAGTGACGCGATTTCAAGCGAATTCTCAGACCTCAAAAAATTTCTTTACAAAAGTGGACCACCCTAATTTACACACTTGCAATATTATAACATTCGGTTTTTTGTTGTGCAACAACTGTATAAGTTTGTGTGGGAAATACAGTGGATTCTCCTTGGAACAGACAACTTCTTTCCATTTGCTTTGGGAAAATTTAAACGGTTAAAACATTTCTCTTTAAAGTTTGGGAAAAATAGTAATCAAAATGAATTCTGATGTGGTAAAGTGCTATACCATTTTCAGTTAGGCAGGGCTGCCTGTATGTGTAGGGTCTCTTCAACAGCCATCAGCTGTCAGCTACATATATATCTGATAAGCACGAATTATGACAACAAATTGTCGGAAGCGAGCAAAACGAGATCTTGTGAGATAAAAGGCATAATTTAATTATGATTTGTTTCTGGAATTGGTATTAACTTGCCGCCGAAATACTAAATACAACCAATATGTGGTTAACCCGACTCATCTACACTAATATAATAGGAACAATAAAAAATGGTCAGTAGCAAATTCCACCCAGAACGGATTGACATAAAAATCTAGAAAAATCAAATTAATTCGGAAATAATTTGTTTATATAAATCCAACACCTTTTGATTATAGATTTTTATTCTATATATATATCGAAGCCGAAGTGAAGTGGAGTTCGTAGGCTCTACCTTATCCAATTTTAGTGACGAACAGCTGTCCTATTCGGGGCGCTCAAAAGCCCAGTTCTCTATAGTGAGCGCCGTATAACGACAACAAAACAAAACGATTTGAAAAACAGCCGAGCGAAAGTGAGAGAACTGATGCTTTAGCTCAGCTCCTTATTATTTTTTTTTTCTCTTTCGCAATCATTGTTATTCTACTCTGTGTCTGTATGTGTTGAGGGAAATAGATCTCTGACTTCTCAATTCTTGCACAGCACACACATTAAATATTGCATTTTTTTGTTGTTTGTGAAACATATTAAAAAATAAAAAAAAATACTTTTTTTTTTTTTTGACAATACCGGTGCAATTTGATGATTTGATTTCCCGATTTTCTGGCTTTTTGGTTGTGTTGTTTTTGTTGTCTTCTGGTCGTCGTCGTTGTATTGAACGAAGGGTTTGGGAGTTATGTATAAAATAGCCCAGTTGTTCCAACTGGTAAGCTATTGTTTTTTTTTCTTGTGGGTATATGTGCTCTCGGTTGTGTCTATTTATTCATTTATTATTCGGTTTTTGTGGTTGTTTTCATTGTTGTTTTCGTTTTGGGGGTTTTCCTTTTAGTATTATTTGTTTTTCTTTATTTAGTATTTTTTGTTTTTTTTTTTGTGAAATGTCTCTGCCCGTTACTTAATTGTAGCACACGCCACTTAGCAAGGGCCGAGTGAAACGTCCGTAGTTCTTGAAATCGGTTTAGTAACTGAGACACTGAATTGACGCGCGAACGAACCTCAGTGAACCAACAACAACAACAGCAAAACAAGTGCACACACGCACACTTCGGCACACTAGGCACAACCACCATTACCACTCGGCAAATCATTTCATTCGGTACTACGCACGAATTGCACACGAAGCGAAGTGTTCTAAACACGGTTTCTCTTTTTCTCTCCGGTGCTTTCCCTCTTCTATTTTTTTTTGTGTGGGTGCTTTTCTCTCGACACATTTATACTTTTCTGAAAGGGTAATATCATTTTAAGAACGATTTTGAACCTACATCAATGCGATTAAGTTGGTTTTTATATACCCAAAAATATTACAAAAATATTTACTTGAAATTAAACATGGAAAAAATTATAGAAATATAGAGAAACATTTACTAATAATATTTGTAATTTCAATAGAACTTATAGGACCCATAAATGATGAGTAACCCGAGGAAAAACTCAAAAAATACAACATTTTAAAAAGCTTTTTCAATTTTAGATATAGAATCTTGTATTCTCTCATCATATCACTACTATGATTTTACTTGATAGAAACTATTTTTATTTGCAAGGCCATTTAAAGTTCGGCTTGATAAACCCAGTTTTCCCCTCTTGTTTTTGTATCGTTTGAATGCTCTGAATAATGTTGCGCGTGACGTGCTCGTAGTAAAATCGAGCCTAGAAGGGCTTGCGCGATGAGTACGAGTGCACGTCCTTCCGTGGCACACTTTTAGTACAGACTCCCCCTCACCACCCACCAGAAACCCACCAGAAAGTCTCTCCTCAGCCTGCGCCTCCTTCCGCCCCACCCCCTTTTTTCCGAAAACTGGGGCAAGAAATGAAAGTGCATAAGCACGTAACATATGCGTACACACAAAAATAATGTGTACATTAGAGTGGACCTCGTTCGGATGTAAACTAAAAGGTCAAACTTTTTTGTAATCTTTTATTTTGATTTGCTTAAAAATTGTATTTTTTGAAAGTGTTATGGGAATCACGGGAAAGCTTTAATTTTTAAACTATGAAACATATTTGTTTATTTTATTTAAATCGACATATATTTCTTAAGACCGCAGATAGGCTTAAAATTCTGAATTCCAAAATAAATAACACATGATAGTTAAGGTTATTATATTTTTATTTTTTTTTATCGCAAAACACTTTGGGTACACATTTATACACATTTATTTATATATAATGCTTAGATTTTGAAAGGACATGCATACAAAAATATTGATTTCTGTTCCTTTAAATTTCCTTTTTTATTTATTATTTTTTTTCCGTTTTTTTTTTTAATTGGCTTTCCAGGAATACCTAATATGGTACAATAATTTATTTTTCTAGACTAAAAAAAAATATTAGTATAGGTATCACAAATATATATATATATGTATGTATAGTATGTATAAATACATAATTTTAGTGAAATCTAATGTTTCAAAAAGGATCATTTGATATACACGTACTCTCGTTGAAAGGAAATTGATTTTTTCGTTTGTCTCTTAGGTTGAGCTGGAACTTAGTAAAAGAATCACACCTTTAAGTGGGGAGGAACCGATATTATGCAAAGACATTGCTCACATTTAACTCGAGTTGCATAACTGATAGTTAAATGTGCGCGAAATGTACGATAATGTTTCCATTAAAAATGCGATACACTAGTTTTTAACACTGACTATTGAAACTGTACATATACTGAATATACATTGCGATTTCGGGGCTACAATGGGATAATGCTAGCTAATGACGCAGCCAAAAACGTAGGTATTTGTAGATAAAATTAAATAAATATTAAGCACTTGCTGAAGCTCCGATTTTACAGGGTGTCCTGTGTCAAAGTCCTTGAAATTTGAGAAGCACCCTGTAGAAACATTGTCAAAATATGTTGTATATAGTTAGGAACCAGCGCAAATTCGGTGTGTTGCGCCTTACTTATTAGCACACGTTGTCCTTAAGTATATATTTATGTATATATCTTGGGATTAAAATATGTATGTGACCTCAGTGGCAAAAGTTCCTATCTTCCTTCCTTTCTCTTTTTTTTTTGGATTGGGATTAAGATTAAGATTAAGAGGTCATCGTCTTGATGAGATGATGGATCTGGATATCCAATTCAGCGTTTGGACTCCCCGGAACGCATCTGTTCGCGACTATCGCCCCTTTCGATATACCAATTGTTATTATTTCGCTTCTGGGCGTGCTTGTGTCGAGCGTTTTCCCGCTGTTGCATCATCCGTTCGTGCCACTCACCACTGCCGCTATCGTTTTCCTTTTCCTTGCTGTTCTCATTGGAGTCGTCGCGATGGTCGTTGGACTTTTTATTATAGCGCCCACCTCCTCGATTGGAGGAGGACTGATCGTAGTATTTCTTTTTACCATACTCCTTGGAGTGATTATCCTGATGCCGATTCTTCCTCTCGTGCGAGTTATACTTTGGCCTAAATCGCTCTTTCGAACCATCCGCCAGTTTCGATGACTGGCCATGGGAAGTTGCTCCTCTGTTGCCTCCTTTTGCACCATCATTTTTCGCATCAACATTTTCATTATCGGTATCGCCGCCCAGCTTCTCGGTGATCTTTTCAAACTTGTGAAAGGCTCCGGACTGCTGCAAAACATCGTTGACCACATTACCGATCTCATCCGTTAGCGTATCCAAAGGCTCCCTGTTGTTCTCTAAGCACATGCCAGCGATCTCAACGAACTGACCATCGGGGCATTGGAACGGTTGCTTTAGATCGTCCTTGGTTATGTCCACGGGACGAACGGAGTCACCATTGCCTGGCCAGGCCTTGAAGGTCTTGCCCTTGGGACGACCTGGTCCCTGTCGCTGTTGCATCGGTACATCCTGTTGAGATCCAGTTCCAGTTCCAGATCCACTTAGATATTGCACTTTCTTGGACATTATATCGATTTCGGCGCGTAAGAGATTATTTTGCAGTTCCAGCTCAACCACACGACGCTCCAGTTCGACCAGCTGGGGTTTCTCCTCGCCAAGAACTTGCCATTCCGGATTGCGGAGCTTGCCGACAAAGGCCAGAATGGCCAAAGTGGCGGCCACATAGAAGAAGGCCGTCAAACCATTCTGCACCAGAGGTGGCAGTGCAATTTCCAACTTGGAGCGCACAATGTTCGTAGTGGAATCCTCCAGTCTTCCAGGTTCCCTCTCGGGAAACTCCTTTAGCTGCTGCTGCTGCTGGTGCTGGTGGTCAGTGATCAGTTCAACGGAACTCGTTGGCAAATCCATTCCTCCAAAACCCAAGTCACCAAGTAAAGGCTCGCGCAGAAAGAGATTGGGTGAGATGCGATCGGTGCTCTCGCAATCGCTGATTATCGAAATGCCATCGGAAATGTCATCCGCCTGGGGATCCTCGGCCGCCGCCGCAATCCTGTTGCATCTGAAAAAAAAGAGTAATGAATTTAGATTCAAGAAGGATCGTAATTTGATTTGAGATAGGGGTAAATTCTATCTTGTATTAAATATTTCATAAAAGTGTTAAAAGTACCTACTATTTTAAATGTAGCAAATGTACCAACACACAGAAAAAAAAATTCGACATGAAATAGGATCAATTCTACCTTATTTCATATCAATAATAAGCCGATAATCTTTAAAAAATATAAAATTGACCAGCACATATCAATTTGATCTTTTGTCAATTTTTTTCTGTGCATGTTTCAAAACAAATAATGTAAAACAAGATAAATGCAATATTTATTCATATTCAAAAATACAAAATGAATCAATCGGATCTTTTGCCAATGTTTTTTCTGTGTAGGCTAGAAGATTACTTACCTCTCGTTTTTCTGCCTATCCGCTTGGCTGCTTGGTCTTAAATCCGTCAACTCCTCGGACTTCTCCAGGTCTTCTTCATCCTTCTCCTCCTCCTTCACCACCACCGGCAAAATGGTCCACGAGTTAAGTACCGACGACGAGGAGGAGCTGCTACCGAGGGATCCCTCGCCCAAAGTGGTGGACCTGGTCTTGGTTGGCCCAATGTCTTCGCTCCTGCTGCCGCTGCCCTCCGTCTCCATCTCTGCACTGTGTTGTCTGCGAATCGAAAAGAGTCAACATCAGTTTGTAATCTTCAAGGTGGTTTCGCCATTTGGTCACTATCTTAGGTAAACCGTGTGCTATTTATTTAACCTACTAAATGGCGCTTCAAAGTAACATTTGGTTAGAAAATTATTATTTTTTGGATAAATATATTATTGGGATAATATTTTCAACAGGTTTTTAAATTAGATTTTTGATATTAAAAAAAAATTTAATGACATTTTGAAAATTTTTGAAACCATTTTTTTCTTGTGTAATATTTTTTTTTTTTTTATTTTGAATTCGTTTACCCCAATGTGCACTGTTTACCCGGGGCTCGGCTATCAATATACCAAAGTATCAGGTCATCTTTATATACTTTTATACTTTTAAGAGATATTTAAACAATATTTTAAACACTGTATGCTATAAAATATGTAGGTTAATTAATTAGTATTTAAAAAGATTATACTTATTTTTATTAAAACCGTTAAAAATGGATTTAAAAAAAAATTCAGCTAAAAGTAGGTCATTGAGAAAAATACTTTGCTCTAAGGTAACTAAGAGATAGCTAAAAACCCTTTCCAATCCTTCCGTTATTTTGACACTGACCTAGTAAAGTAAATTTGGAAGCTCAATTCGGACCGAGCGGGAAAGCAATACACATTTCACATGCTAGTTTTTCCGTTAGTGCGAGCAAGAAGGCAGTACACACAACGTCATGAAAGGAAATTTTTAGGGAAAATTGCAAGGCTCTATTTTCTCTTCATGGGTTGACTAGACATATATGGGTACGTCAACCTTGAAATGCATATAGGTTTATATATGTAAGTCTATATCTTTCCACAATGAAGTAAAAACAATGCATATATGTATGCAAGTACGCATTAATACGCGATTTTTTGTTAGCGCTCCATTTGATTCGTTATTTGTAATTTGAAACCATATATCACGGTAAACTTTAAATGCACTACACACCTCGATTTCAAATGCAACAGCTAGCTTAGGTGTCTAAAAGTTAAAAAAATATCAGGAGCAGCTATATTCAGTGGTAAATAAATACAATTCTTTGTGTGCCCTAGAGGTGGAGATACTACCGATGGCACCATAATATCGGTGTATCCGATTTTTCTAGATTTTTATAGCCGATTTCGCAAAAATCGCAAAAGCAAACCACCATCAGAGACTCAAACCATGGTTCACAAGTCGACTAACTTTTATCATTGTCTTAAACCATTTCTAAGGAGATTTCCATTTTTTAAGATTCAATAACTCCTATAAGGTTTTAAAACTAAAATATAAAAATTAGGTAGATATATATCTGCATGTCCCCTCTATGATTATACAATATATGATCAAATGTCTTACCTTATAGTTGTTTCTCCATTATCCGACGCACCTCACCGGCCTCCGAACTGAGTTCCCAGTCGGAGGCATTTTCCATCCTGGCCTCCAAGTGTCGGCTCAAAGTACTGTTCCTCGACGAGGGCACTACGTTGGAAGCCTTTATAAGGCGGGGTGCTGGCACCGGATGTGCGGCGATCCGCTGACGATGCTGTGGCGTCCAGTATATTTGGCTGGTCTGCTGAGCCGATTGATCGAGGATCAGCGGCGTGGCCCTGCCATCTTGCATCATATAGCCATGGGCCGGTGCCGGCCGAACATAGGGTAGGTAGTCCACTAGCTGGGCCACCTGAACACCCTCGCCGGTGTCCACCAGTACCAATTGATTGATGGGCACCGGCCTGGGCAGCGTTCCCAGCTGCTGGCTGGACAAATACTGTTCGGAGACATTGGAGAGCAGACTGTTTCGCTTGCTAACATGGGCGTAGATGGGCGAGGGTCCGTCCACGGTCATACCACCTGGAATATAGCGTCCCTGGGCGATGGGTAAACTCTGGACACGCTGTGGCACCTGCGGTCGGGCACTAAAACGATAAGAAGGGTTAATTGAGATTGATAAGTACACTGTTATAATAAACCCATTCACTTACCACTGATCATCAACGGAAGCGTACGAAACGGGCGATACATCAGCGTTGGGCGGAGTGAGATGTCGCTTATAGACGACCGACTGCATTGGCGTCTTTGGTTCCGGAGCTCTGGTTATGCTCTTGCGGCAGAACTCCTTGACCTTGTCGAGTATCTCCTCGCGCGTCAGAAGACCACCGATGCGACGGGATGATGCCATTTCTTGACCTCTGTGTCGCATTACCACCGGCGTCTGTTGACCCGGATTTCCACTTCCACCACTTGACACCACTAGGTTGTCCAGGACGCTCTGACATCGCGGCGGTTGTTGCTGCTGCTGCTGCTGCTGTTGCATTTGCATTTGCCTCTGTGGTGTGCCATTGAAGACCATCAAGGGGCGATTGCGACCACTGATCCCGGAAAAGGTATTGCGCTGCATTGAACCCCGTACGAAATTAGCTTGATCCATTGGTGGTTGGATTACCACCTGCGAGTAGATGTCCTCATTCGGTCGTTGCAACTGTGGCTGCAGTTGCTGCTGCTGATGAAGCTTGTGGTAAAGCTGACGATCAGTCACCTCCTTGATGGCTCGCAATTGATCCCATTGGTTGTTCTGGCCGCGCACGGGAGTCGAAGAGGCCACAGGACTGGCTAGGATTGGCTGGTCGTGGCTAAATTGGCTACGATCCACCGACGTTGAGCGGTTAATCCGACCCACCTGCTGAGCCTCGGGCCATTGGCGCATAGGATTTACGCCCGGTCGCTCGAGCGTCGATCTTCGCAAGGTGGTGTCACCATTTATCCTCTGGAAAGTGGTTTCAGGGTCACCGTTTCTTCTTGGCAAATTAGTGTCAGGGTCACCGTTTCTCCTCTGCAAAGTGATGTTTGGGTCACCGTTTCTCCTCTGCAAAGTGATGTTTGGGTCACCGTTTCTTCTGTGCAAAGTGGTGTTAGGGTCACCATTTCTTCTCTGCAAAGTGGTATTAGGGTCACCATTTCTTCTCGGCAAAGTGCTGTCACGGTCACCATTTTGCAAAGTGGTGTCTACGCTTTTGATGCCTTTGTCGATTGCGGGATCAACATTCGTAGAACCTGGAACCTGGCCATTTTGGCGACGACAGTTGGGACTTTGGCGCTCCAGTAGAATGCGTCGTATCTCGGAGGGCACATCCGCTTTGCGTCGATACTCCTCCTTTTCCTCCTGGTCGTGAAAGAGACCTCGTGGCATGGGCATTTCCGACTTGGGAGTGGTTTTTCGGCGTGCTGGGAAGAGACTATTCGAGAGTCGTTGCAGTACCGAAAGCTTCTTGGAATTGCTCTTGCGCAGGGCAGCCAGGGATTCGGCCACCTGTTTACGTCGCTCCTCTGCCGTTTGCACCGGTGTCGAGTGATGGATTCTGTGGCCAATTGTGGGTGTCGGCGAGAATAGCTCACGACGGGGCATTAGGGCCAGTCCCTTGCGATCCAGATAGGCCTGGAACTCATCGGAGCTGATGGTATTGGTGAATGTGCCCGGCGACGTTGAAGGCAAATCCTCCCCAGCAGCTGCTCCACCTCCTCCACCACCACCACCACCACTCATCGCTTGAGGCGGACTCTTGATCTGTGGACTCTGTGGAACAGAGGAACTGCCCGCCAATTCGTCACTCGACTCGCTCTTCGTTAAAGGCCCATCGATATCATCCAGATCATCATCGGAGGTTATTTGCAGCTTCTTCACCCTCTCATCGAATTTTCGGGCATTTTTCGTTACCTCAGCTGGGTTGAATAATAAGGCACTGCTTTCGGGATCGGAATTTGTACCAGTGCGAATCTTCAAGTTGGCCAATTCCGGGTAATTGGGCTTGGAGCACTTTTTAAACGTGGCCTGTGGCTTCTGATTCTGATTTTGATTTTGATTTTGATTCTGATTTGAATTTGGATTTTGATGACGGGCCTGTTTACCACCCGTTCGTGATTCCTTTACGGTCTGTTTTCGCTTGGGCAACTTACCACCAATACCAGTTGTTGCCTCCTTGAGTTCCTCCAACTTGAGACGTGCCAGAACCGTGGGATCGTAAACGAAATAGGAATCCGGATTTTTGATGTACGTTTTCACATACTTGGACTGCTTGAGCACCTCCTCGGTGGTGACATAGTCATCGGCAGTGACCTGTGCTGATGCTGCTGATCTGCTGATCTTGCTTTTCCGTAGGTTGGACTCGTTCTTCTGCTGTTCCCGCTCCTTTTCCTTTTCACGCTCCCTTTCCCTCAGTTGTTGGGTGACTGTCTTGCGAACGCTGAGTGTGGATCTCTTTGTGGGCACCGGTGGCGGAGTCTTTTTGGCCACGTTACCATTGCGAAAGGGATTCTTCTGGTCGACGATCGGTTCGCCGGTGGTGAACTTTCGAATCTCCTCGTCGTTGGGATTGAAGCTTACCGACTTCTTAGCCGCCTTGGCACTTGTTTCGTTTGGACTCTCCGGTTTTATGGGGCTGATATCCTTCTCCTTGTCGTCCTCCTTTTCCTCCTCTTTTTTTTCTTCTTCCTCCTTTTCCTCTTCGAAAGGCTCTACGATCTTCAAGGGTTCCGTAATATAGGTCTCTATTTTCTCAGGAGAATGATTGGAGTCAATTGCACTTTCGGTTTCGGTTTCTTGACTTTTCGGTTCGTTTAGAGGACGGATTCCTTGGTCGCTTTGAATGGTCTCAGACATTTTTTGAAACACTGGCTGCTGGGGAAGGGGAATAGTGGTGAGGGGGAGAACGAGAGGGCCTGGAGTGGAAGAGAGTTGGGAGTAGTCGCTGTCGTCTGTGCACCCACCATCGATAATGATTGGTCTTTTGGGTCCGCGCAAGGAAATCTGCAAGGAAACAATAATATTTATGTTAAAAATTTACCTTTTTTTCAACACATTGCATTTTATGATTAATTTAGTTAAAGCACAATAATAAATAAAAACTCTTATTTATTAAAATTCATATTTTCTTTCTTTTTTGAACTATAAAAACAAACATGCATAAAATATTTATATTATTATTTGTACTGCGATCCTATTATAATAATCTGTTTTCAGTCTTGAAAACAGAAAAATATATTTTTCTGCAAAATTGGCATTGTTTTGCTAATTTCGACACATTTCTCCGTAATCGGGGCTCTATAAGGTACATATGTGAATTCTATAAATTGAAAAACCAAAAGGCCCTCTTGAAGGTTGAATTCCATTTTTTTCCGATACAAAAAATTTGGAATTTTGCAAATTCCGGGCAAATGCCCAATTTGGAGGAAAAAACCACTCCATCTGCTAGGAACCCGGGATATTGGTTAGTATATTGGGAAATCCCAAGGGCCCAGTGAGATTTTTTCGGTTTCGGTTTCGGTGGGCTGCCTCAGCTCTCTGAGGCTGAGGCGACTTGTAATGAACGGCGCAACGGCAAAACGTAAACAAATCGCGAGGGAATGTGTAAAAACAACAAAACATGCACGCAGGCCACCTGATGACTGACATTGACGATAAATGAACAATCGACCTCAATAAAGGCAGGCGCACATATGAATGTAAGTACGATCGAGTGCATACATACATACCTTCATATGCTAGGCAGATATATCTACGTCTCGGGAATTTCACTTGAGTTGATCATTTAATTAAGGCCCCCCATCTAAGCCCCCTCTCCCCCTCAGCGCCCCAAAAAAGGTCAAAAAGCCACAATGGCACTTGACTAGGCTTTTTGTATCCGGCACTCGGGAAATACAAATACATCGGTGCCACGCAAAGCTCTTCCAACCCAATTCTGCCGCAGATTTTTTTCTCTTTTTACGACGGGTAGCAATGTGTGTTATCGTTATGGGTGAATACCAATATTTATAAAAGTCTAGCATAGTTTATTTTTTATTTTTTCGAAATAAAAGCAAATTTTCACCTACAAAGTTGTGAGGAGGAAAGTTTTTTTATTTTTAAAGTTCTTTAGATTTTTAATAAACAGCATTTTTACAAAACGAATTTTTAGGATATTTTTTTTTGAATGGAAAATTTATTTTTTAGATGATATAGAAAATTCTGAAAAAAAATACAAAAATAATAAAAAAAATTATGCATTTAAAATAATTAAAATAATTTTGTTAATTGCATTATAAACTGATATGTATATTTAATGGTTATGCTTGAATATTTGACTTCTTTTTTTCTCCTTTGAAAAATCAATATTTATTTTTTTCTGTTCTACTTGCAACCTACTTACCATTTTCCTAGTATCAAATTCGCTAAACTGCGGTTTGTTGGCCCGAATAAGCATATTGTCTACTAACCCACTAACAATTGCCGCCACCTCGTGTCAAATGCGTTGTGTAGTCTCGTCTCGGGTTCGGTTATCGGTAGAGAAACTGGGTAAATTCAGTTGCAATAATTATTGCTCAGAAAATTACGTGACATATGAGAGACCGACCGACCGACCGCTGAATTGCGGGGGCATTTGATTTTCCAATTGATTTGAAGGCAAATGCGAATACGGCAGCCGACTACCGGCCGATTGCGATAATTTGAATACGACTCAGAGCAGAGCAGAGATCTCTGATCTCAGATCGCTCGACCACATGTGTCGGCATTTAACAGGGCCTGAAAAAGGGTTGCTTCATCGGTAACTTGAGCAACTCACTCTAAAAGTAACTGAAGCCAAATGAGAAGCTAAGAAAGAAGCCAGCCAGCCGAAATGGTGGAAAAAAAACGCAATTAAAAAGAAAACGACTGAACGAACAACAGTGAGCTGTTTTTAAGTCAATTTTGTCTGTATACAGGGGCTCTCGTATATTCTCAAGAATTTAGATAATGAAAAATATGAGAAAGTACGAAATCGGGGAATTTTTTTTTAAAACTTCTTTAATATTTGTTTAGACAGGCAATATATTTTGAAAACGGGTTATGATTAGAGGATATCCTGAAGTCGGACCATCACACAGAACAAAAAAAAATTGTCAAAAAGTCCCCAACCACAAAATATTGTCAATTTTGTCAAGGATATAGGTGTGTGTCTTTGCTAATTGTGTGTATTTGTTGTTGTGAAAGTAACTATTTACTTAGTAGAATTGACAATTTTTTGTGGTTGGGGACTGTTTGACAATTATAACAATGGATTTTACCAAGTTTTTTTTTTGTGTGCATATATCTTTCCTGTATTTGTTCTTTCTTTTCTTTTTGCTGAGCAAGGGCCTCGTCATCGTCTTGCCAAAACTCGCATGTTGGCAAGATACATACATATATGTGTAAATATATATGTACGTAAGTCGACCAGGCTGATTTGTAGCTCTGAGTAATTCCCAAGGCTGAGACACATACTAAATGCATATTCGATAGGTGTTTTTTTTATTTTTTTATTTTGATGTAAGCCTGTTAGTATATTTTTTCCGGGCAGCTGCTCCGGATCGTTCGCTTTTTTTTCGCTTTCAGCTTGCAAAAGATTAAGCCCTCCGATAAGATAGTAACTATTATCTAAGCAAACACACAGGCAGCACACAAACACACACATGAGTTCGATTCCAGTATTCAGTAAAAACAATTTGAATTCTAATCACAGTGGAAGGGGGGGATCGACCTTCCCAGTCTCACTTATCGGTTCAAAAAAATTGTACAATTTTCCATACTGTGCTCTCATCTATGTATGGCGAATTCAAAATGTAGTATTACAAATGTACACAAAAAAAAATTTTAGTCATTTGGAGAATAACAACCTAAAAGATTGGTATATTATTAAGTTATATGTATATTTATTTAAAATTTATGTAATTGGTAAAAAGTTTTATGTCATTTTGTAGCAAATGTACCTTGAATTCTAAATACATACATTAATTACTAATGTCTCTCTCTTACTAAATTATAAAATATTAATTTGATTTTTCTAGATTTTTATGTCAATCCGTTCTGGGTGGAATCTGCTACTGACCATTTTTTATTGTTCCTATTCTATTAGTTTGGATAAAGAAACTAGTTAAAACAAAAATATTCGAATCTATAGTGAGATTTGAACTCGCAAAAATTGCGCCGGCGCCAATAAGAATATTTCATATAAGAAGAAAAGAAAAAACACCCGCTCAACACAAATATCTTAAGAGGTAAATAACCCCTTGAACAAATTCAAGTACACTCAAAAAATATAGGGGGGTTTTTTTTTATTGCTAATATATTTTAAAATGAAGAATATATTTAACTGTAACTAATATTTTTTAATGAAGAATATCTTTACTATTTAATTTATTGAAATATTGAATTTATTTCATTGAAAAGTTCAAGCTTGTATCGCAGTGTAGACGGCCCATAGATTCGATCGATTTACAGCATGCATTCTCAGTGTTCGCTTACCACCACGCAATTGGGAAATTGCATCCCTAATTTCGCATTGGTTTTAGGTTTTCTTTTTTCATATAAACTTTTTCCCAAATGAAAATGAATCAATGTCTGATTGGGAAGAGGCGTAATTTCCGATTGGACCTGGATTTTCTTGCTTTTGCTTTCTGCTTTCTGCTTTCGTCATTGCTATGGTTATTAGCTTTTTGCTATTGCCATTGCGCACAGTTGGGTTAATATTTCGAAAATAAGCGGTAATTGTGTGTCTCTGCCACCATTTTGTGGTTTGGTTTTTTCTTCATATTGTTTTATGTTTAATGCTTAATGCGCCTCGCTTTTCTTTTCCGTTGGTTTGGCAGCAAAAAGCGACCAAGGTATGAGTTGGAATCGGAGTTCATTCACCGCCGTGAGCAACCGACAGATGCCAATAAGAACAACGAACATCCCATCCCAGTTGGTCTTAAGGAAAACCCCCAACGTTTTTTGTTTATTGCTTTTTTCACAAACTTTTTACTCACTCACAAATACAACAAAAAACAATAAAAATAATAATAATAAAAAAAAAGAATACAAAATCATACAGATACACACATATACACACTCGCAAGCTAACGTTAGCTTACTCACACAACCACTGTAAACAAAAATCGGTGGTTGCGATCCCCAAAAACCCCTCCTACAACCATTCGAATCCGAATCCACCACTGTTTTCTCTGCGTTTTTCTGCTTTTCTGTTTCTGTTTTGAGTATTATTATTAATTTCGCCGTACACACACATTGTGTGTTGTTACAAAACCAAAAACAGTCGAATATTTTGCTCTGTACCGTGTGGAAAAATAAATACAACACATAGATGCAAAGGCAGTCAGAGATACAGATACTACAGATACAGATACGATCCGGTACTCTCTAGGTGTGATTGTATTTGACTTTATTTTACGACAATTACCTAAACAAACGTGAACAATAGCGGCGGTACGACGACGACGACGACGACGCGCACTTAACAACAAAATAAAAGTACTCCGGCGTTTGTTCGGCAAAACGGAAAACCAAACCAAACCAAACAACAAAAAAACACGTCCGCTCACCACAAGAGTTCAAAGCGTTTTGAATTTTGAATAGAGGAGTGTAGTAGTAGTACCGCTCTGAAAGTCGAACGGTAAGCGGCAAAAACGTGCTCCCATCATCGATGAGAGCATGCGCAGAGAGAAGAGAGCCGATATATGTGGCTATAAATAGCTCTGCCAGATTGGCGGGTTTCCAGCCAGGCTTGAGCCCAGAATTTCGGGTGACCTGACCTACACTGGTAAAAAATCATGTAATTAGTACATTATTTACGAACATTCATATTTATTTATCATTTTCAGTCGTAACCAAAATGTTGGTGTCTTAATAATAAAAAATAATTTAATTTTAGTTTACTTATGAGCTCACTATTGTTAATCATATTAAACGTTATTTTCTTTTATAATAATTGCATTTTATAAGAATTTAAATTATATTTATTAAAACTTAATTCACATTTGATTTTAAAGTCACATTTTTTATGCGTCCCTAACAGTTGTGAGAGTAAGCACACTAAAATATCTGAAGGTTAACATAAATCATTTTTATGATCTAGTAAAATCGAAATTATGTGTAGCGATTTTTTTTCTTGTGTTGTTTGTTATGGTTCTTCTTTTTCATGTAAGGACATATTAAGGCCTTGCCACTTGGGTGGACTAAATAGAAAGCGTTGCCATGTGTTTAAATAAAGAACGATGTACATGTTTTTCTAAAATTGCTAAGTAATTACACAAAATATAACATAATGTAGATATTATTACAAAAGAATTATTTTTTAAAATTATTATTTCTATAATTCTATATATATAATTCTTTATAGAAATCATTTCTCCCAAAATTACGTTAATATGTAGAAAAGTGTAGCGCCATCCAGCGGAAAAATGCTACATTTTAAAGAGCGCCGCTATGGTATTTTGTTTAAACTTCTTCGTTGCCATCTGTTGTAGGTTGCACGAACCTGTCGCTGTAAAGTATGCTAGGAAATAAATATTTGATATTTCATCATATATTTTTAGGCTACCCTATTATTTCTTTTTTCTTGAAAGTGCACTGATTTTAATTATTAGGTTGTTAGCTGCTCAAAACAGTACACACTTTTGATTTGGGACCATTTTTGTCCAAGTTACAGCAAAAAATCGATTAAGAAAAATGTCAAATTTTTACCAAAAATCAAAACCCTGATTTTTCACCCAAAAAAATTAGTATTTTGGTCATAAAAATGGAAATAATGCTCCAAATATGGAGTGTCCTACCTTGTTGAATTCGTTATTAAATTCCCAATCGATTGGCATTTAAACCTGAAAATTTTTAAAATTTGCCATTTTTCGCAAAAAATCATGATTGTACCCTTATCAAAAATGTGAAAATCGGGTCCAAAATTAATTTTTTTAAGTCAGACGAAAAGTGCACTGATATTAATTATTAGGTTGTTAGCTGCTCAAAACAGTTCGCATTTTTGATTTGGGACCATTTTTGTCCAAGTTACAGCAAAATATCGATTAAGAAAAATGTCAAATTTGTACCAAAAATCAAAGCCCTGATTTTCCACCCAAAAAAAGTAGTATTTTGGTCATAAAAATGGAAATAATGCTCCAAATATGGAGTGTCCTACCTTGTTGAACTCGTGATTGAATTCCCAATCGATTGGCATTTAAACCTGAACATTTTTAAATTTTGCCATTTTTCGCAAAAAATCATGGTGGTGCCCCTTATCAAAAATGTAAAAATTGGGTCCAAAATTAAATTTTTTAAATCAGACTGAAAGTGCACTGATATTAATTATTAGGTTGTTAGCTGCTCAAAACAGTACGCATTTTTCATTTGGGACCATTTTTGTCCAAGTTACAGCAAAAAATCCACTACGAAAATCTTCAAATTTGTACCAAAAATCAAAACCCTGATTTTCTACCCAAAAAAAGTAGTATTTTGGTCATAAAAATGGAAATAATGATCCAATTATTAAACACACAATCGAAACCTGGAAATTTTTAATTTTTGCCATTTTTCGCAAAAAAATTATGATGAAGGGGTACCATCAAATTCAAAAACGCAAAAATTGATGAAAAATTAATTTTTCCCAAAAGTGATGGGGAGACGTTTCCGACCCTATAAAGTATATATATTCTTGATCAGCACCACTAGACGAGTCGATCTAGCCATGTCCGTCTGTCTGTCTTTATGAACGCTGATATCTCGGAAACTACAAAAGCTAGAATGTTGGGATTACCAACACATTTTCTTGGGCTTCCTACGCAGCGCAAGTTTATTTCAGCCGAGCGCCAAGCCCCATCTAACGCCCACAAACGATACTAAAATGTGTCTGGCGCCCACATTTTTAAAGATTTCGAAGAAGAATAAATGTTTAGTTATACCTATCGAAATGTAGAAGAAATTTTTCAAATCGGACCATTCGTTAAAAAGTTATACCCGATCAAAGATTTATATCTCCATCTCCCTCGTACTCCCTTTAGCTGAGTAACGGGTATCTGATAGTCGGGGCACCCGACTATAGCGTTCTCTCTTGTTTTTCTTCTTGGGAATTGATTTTCATTATTTAATGAATTGGATTAGTGTGAGAACTGTATCAAGGGGTTGTTTTCATGGGCATTCCCCAAGGAGGAGATCCCTACAGCATCCTAATCCCAAGCCCATGCAAAGGGCATGGCCTCCGTTCGCACAACTTGCAATCTCCGCGCATAATGATGGTTCCAGGACTTTGTCGGCCAATCAATCGCGATGGTCGCATAGAGTTTAACATTTCACCGGCTCTCTCGCTTAATTCGGGGGTTCGGTTACGGTACTCGAATTGGGGATTGGGGATTTCGATGGGTAATGGTTAATCGAGGCGGCGGCCCACTGTTTTAGGTGCCAGCATATCCCAACCCAATGGGTGCCTCATATGCATATAGTATGTGTTTTTTTTTTTCATTTCGTCTTTGGCTTAGCAGAAGCGACTTTGACTTTGGCATTACCCACATAATTGGTCTTGGGGTTGGTCTGGCCATGGACCATCCAATGGATATGCTTATGCTTACATATCGTATCGCATCGCTTCGGATCGGAACGGATCGCATCGCATCGCATCGTAGCCGACCAATTTAGGTGGGCCCCCAATTTAAGTGATAATGATTATGCGTTGCGTCGACTTCCCATATTCCCAGTTAGAGGAGTTAAGTTCCCAGGTTCAGTTTGAGGTCCCGAATCCGAAAAGCCAAAGCTAAAGTCATACCAAAACCGAAACCAAAACCCAAACCCAAACCCAAACCCAAACCAAAACCGAACCCATGCTATGGAGTTACTGTGATTTGTGGTTAGTTGCAGCTTCTGTGCTACGTTTAAGCCATTGGGAGCTGTCAGGTCTACGTTTGACTTTAAGGCTCATTACGTCAAAAAGAGGCAGTGAAAAAGTATCGTTAAAACCTTTGGCAATCTGTGGGAAAATTCTCTTCACCATAATTTGCATTGGGCTCAATTAAATGTTGCTTTTGCTGTTGCTGTTGCTGTTGCTTTGTTGTACCCCCGATATTCACAATATATGGACATTAACAGGAAATTGATGTTATTGTCCCGAGCCGGAGCGATGCATGCAGTTTGCAGTTTGAATTTGCATTTGACCACTCGTATGTGGACACAAGCAAGCTACCTGAACTGCTGGGCTCACCACTCACTTATTAGTATCCTTCCAAATTCACTTGGGACCAAAATATTTTGACACTTGTACGCTCACCACAAGCTATTATTTTAATGACTTCAGCTTCTTGTTTTACATTTTGGTGATTGATAAAACGAATTTTGTATTCTAAAAAATCACAAGAACAAATTAAATCTTGATTTAATTAGTAATTACCTTTTATTTTTTGAGCATTTTAATACATTTTAAGAGAATTTCGAAAATGTTAAATGTTTTGAAAAATATTTAAAAATATTTATACACACTTTTTGGAGGTTTTCTTAAAAGCGAGGAACAATCATTTATATTGTATTTTTGTCAGAAATTTCCTTACGATATAGTTTAAATATTGGAAAGAAGAGTCCGAATAATTAATATTTTACCCCGTTGAGCTCTCAATTTTATTCCCAATTGATTGACATTCAATTGTCAATTTTTGACATTTTTTCTTAAGAAATCATAAAAATTTTACCAAAAATGTATTTTTTGGAAAGTGCTTGAGATTGTTAGCTATGGGATAGGTTGTTAAAAACAGTCTTTCCTATAGCTGTACGTCTTAGTTTAACGAAAAAACGGTTAAAAAATAGCAAAAATGAGGGGTAATATGGAAAAATTACAATTCTTATATTTCGTCCTTAAAAATTAAATATTTTGGTAAACCAATTTAATATTTAAAAAATAAAAATAGATAATATCTAGCTTCGTCACTAAGTGGACAACCATATGCAGGTGATACTCAATTTCTAATGGCAATCTACGCCGATGTAAAAATTTCTCAATGAAATGATCCGACTATTTTGTGAACAGGCAGTTGTGCTACAGATATTAAGAAGCACCTCTAAAGGCAGAGTTTAATATCTGCATTATTACATCCCAGGAGAACCGTGAAAACCCCATAAAAAATGAACTTGTAGCCAAACCCACGAGCCCCAGCCCCACCAACGCCATTTCAGCGAGTCTCGTTGATCCCGAATCCAGTATTCGGTATCCACTATCCACGATGCACCAAGCACCATGCCAGAATCCAGCAGACACCGTTCAGGTTGCATTTATACACATAGAGCAGAGCGCCGATGCCTTCAGTTTTCAAGAGCGGCAGATGGAGCTACACATAAAGCAGTTTGGGTCCAGCATTAATGCTCCCTAAGTTAATGAATACTGTGTTTCATAGCCTGCCGCAGAAGGCTGAAGTAGTCTTTTACAGCTTCCGACTGGAATCCGTTTTGGGCACTGAAAATCAGCCTTAATATGGCGCACAGAAAACTGCACTGTGAGAAAAGTTAATTGTTTATTTTGTATAACTATTATGATACTTTATTTTTAATTTGGTTTGTATTATTATTTTATTTTATTATTTTTTGTTTGTATAACTATAATTATTAATATTTCTTTTTTTTGGTTGCTTTTATTGTTATTATTATTTTTCTTTGTACACGAGGGAATATTCTATATTTTACATTAACTACATTTAATAATAACACCATTTTGTTTTACTTGAATTATTAAATTTTAGGAAAACTATCACCGAAGTAGGAGAAAAAAAAGAATAATGTCAAATTTAAATACTAATTATACCCGTTACTCGTAGAGTAAAAGGGTATATTGTATTCGTGCAAAAGTATGTCACAGGGAGAAGGAAGCGTTTCCGACCCTATAAAGTATATATATTCTTGGTCAGGGTCACTAGCCGAGTCGATATAGCCATGTCCGTCTGTCCGTCTGTCCGTCTGTCTGTCTGTATGAACGCTGAGATCTCGGAAACTATAAAAGCTAGAGGATTGGCATTTTGCATGAAGATTCTTGGAGTTCCTACGCAGCGCAAGTTTGTTTCAAAATGGTGCCACGCCCCCTCTAACGCCCACAATAGCTTATAAAGGATTTTAAAAATTTAAATATTTCAAAAAAGTAAAAATGCAGTTTTGTTGTGTTTATCAATACCTATCGAAATGTAGAAGAAATTTTTTAAATCGGACCATTCGTTTAAAACTTATGCCTGATCAAAGTTTTTATATCCCTTGCACTCCCTTTAGCTGAGTTACGTTTATTAGATAGTCGGGACACCAACCCGACTACAGAGTTGGCACTCCCTTTAGCTGAGTGACGGGTATTAGATAGTCGGGACACCAACCCGACTATAGCGTTCTCTCTTGTTTTTATATAATATGCTTTATAGTTTCTTATAGTTAAAAACCCATTACGTTGGTAACTAGAATCCTATCATTATTTATTTATACTAAACATAGTTTATAATGAACGCCTGTCGATCCTAAGATCTTTTGATCATTTTGTTATTTTCCAATTCTGTCATCATACAATTTGTAACTGGTTCAATTTACATCATTACTGAGCGATATTTTTTGTTCTCTCTGTACCTGAGTTTGCCTGAGCAAATGGATTCCAAGGAAGGTCGTGCACCGCAAAAGTGCCTCCGACCGATCTCCTCCACAACCTCATCCGCACATAATCATCATCATCGACATCCACATGCAGCAAAAATACAAAAAAAGCTGGCTAGCAAGTGTAGGCGTAATTGTTTTATGTTGATCGCTTCGCTACCCAAACTTTTTTGTACACGATTGACTGGATGTGAAGATGTGTCGATGTGGATATGATATGATCTATGGTAAAACTGGATCTGTCTTTAGCTTTTTAGCAACGATGCTTCACTGAATCTTGTATTTTATCTAACTGCACTTGATCCGCACAGGCTTCCATTTTCGTTTGCTTGCGAGCCAAGTAAATGTAAGAACATTTTCAATTTTATGCTAATTAGTTGAAATTTGTTTCGGCTCAAATGCAAAGGAAAGGAGGGACCAAGTTGAGATTTTGCCTTCAGTGGCAAAATCGCTGTGAACCAACGCCTACCTACACAGATAAAAAAAATGAATAAGAATACCTGTAATGTCAAATTTTTTTGTCTTCCTAAAACATTAACAAAGTTATTCTAGAAATTATTAATATTATTTTTCACTTTTATTTGTATTTTCTTAATTACATTGCATTATTTTTATACCCTTGCAGAGGGTATAATTATTTCAGTCAGAAGTTTGCAACGCAGTGAAGGAGACGTTTCCGACCCCATGGAGTATATATATTCTTCCGGTTTTTGAAAAAACTAGCTATTTTTCTTTTGGTTTTTTTTGCTATAACTTGGCCAAAAATGGTACTACACCAAAAATACATACTGCTTTGAACAGCTTACAACTTAATTATTAATTTCATAACACTTTCCGTGCGAGTTTGAAAATATAAAATTTTTGCCAATTTTTACTTTTTTTTTATAAGGGGTTATTATTTTTTGCTATAACTTGGCCAAAAATGGTCCGACACCAAAAATACATACTGTTTTGAACAGTCAACTACCTAATAATTAAAGTAATAACACTTTCCGTGTGATTTTGAAAAAATATAATTTTCGGTCAATTTTTACATTTTTTACAAGGGGTTACAACATGATTTTTTGCGAAAAATGGCCAAAAAATAAAATGTCCAGGTTTTAATGCCAATCGATTGGAAATTTAATAACGAGTTCAGAACGGTATGACAATCCATATTTGGATCAATATTTCCTTTGTTTCAGCGAAAAAACTGTTTTTTTTTTAAATTATTTTTTTCTTTTTTTTTTCCTTTTTTTTTTCTTGACAAAAATATGAATTTTTTCGGTTATTTTGTTACTATAACTTGTACAAAAATTGCTCGAGTAATATTTCTTTATATATCACTTGGCCAAAAAAAAAAAAACGAAAAACACGGAACGCATCTGTAAAATAAGGGCCACTTAAGAAATCAACAATAATAACTCTCAACGAAGATAAGCCTTGGCAACCCTCTGCTCACATCTTACATCTCTTTACATTTTTTTGTCTTTTCGGTTACTGGTGGAAAAACTCTGCGTAACCCCAAGCCCACACGCCCATCATCCATCCATCTATTCGCAACCTGACCCTTCGCTCTTATCGCTGTAATTCTAGCGGCATACATCGAATTAAATGCTTATATGAACAAAAAGGTCCTGGCTTAGACTTTCCTGCAATGTCAAAGACTTTTTTAAGTTGGCGGAACATAGAAGTTCTATAATATAGGTACATAAAAGTTTTAATGCTCTATTTATTATTATTAATGTGCTACATTTTTTTTAATTTGAGTGTCATTTTTGTTTTTATTTAAAAAATTAAATTAAAAAGATCTGGTTTTCAAGTTATAAAATATTATTGTATGTTCTGAAAGTAGTTCTAAAGACAACATGTTGTATTTTAAATTTTTCTAATTTAAAAAACAAATATTCAGTACCGTCACTTTTTATTTTATTTTTTTGGAGAGCTTCTCACGTTTAGAAAGTGTATTGACCAACAAATTTGAATAATAAAACTTTAATACATCAACCGTTGGTTAAGCGGTCGCATATAACAGCACAGCAAGGAAAAGAACGGAAAGTTGCAAAATGCCAATGGACAATGGAAGGATCAAGAAAAAGGACGAAGGACCTGGGTCGTCAGGTGTGTAGGCCTTAGCGGTTAAAATCGCATTGACGTGTGTGCCAAAAGAGCGTAAAACCTCAAACACGTTGTTAAACTTTTATGCGTTACAGTTGAACCGGAAACGGAAATCTAATAGACCAAAGCATGCATAAGTGATGAAGCGAGAAAAAGTGGCCCGAAAAGCAGCAAACCCATCACATCGAAACATCGAAAAGGGGACGAAAAGACCAAGTGGAAGGAAAACCCTTTTCAATGCTGCCCAAAATCTTATCAGCGGCCAAAAGTTTTGCGCGTCACGTTTTCCCACATTTCGTGTTTGGGATTTTCATTTTTTTTTTATTTATTTATTTTTTTTTTTTCATCATTTTTGGTTTTGCCTTTTTAAGCTTGACCTCTGAGCGAGGCGTGGCGTCTTTGAGCAAAACTTTGCCGCACACAACCCTTTTGTTCACCCACTACCTTACCCCATTTCTAGCCAAAAGGATGTGTAGATAGCCAGGAGGATGGAGGATGGGATGGAGGATGTTGCGTGTGGCATGGCCTTGATATTGTGAACACATGTTACGGGGTAGATTACCTTGTCAATCGCTTCGTTGAACGATTACTTTTCAAATGTTGCCAACTAAAAGCCAAGCAGAAAGAAAGGTTTAGATTGGTAAGGCCAATAGATTCACGATTAACTTCCTTCCTGTTCCATCAACAAAGTTTCAAATTAATTGCATATATACCCAGGATATCACCACCTCGAAGATCGAATCGCATCGCATTGGATCGCAGATGCAGCGATGACATTGTTTTATTTCTCATTTCACAGGCAATGCAATAAAACCCACCTTAGTGTGCCCGCACCGACGGTAAATGGTTTGGGTTGGTTTTGTTTCGTTACGTTTCGTTTGGCTTGGTTTGGTTTCGTTTTAGTTTGCCTGCCAAATCCGCATCATTGCTTCCAGTTGCGCCCCGCGGTGCAAACATTGGCGCCCGAGAATCCAATTCAGGCCGTTTTCGTTGCTCTCTTCCTGCCAAGGTGTAAAATCGATCCCCTACCTTTGGTCTCAAATTTATTTCAATATTATCCGAGCAAAACTGTTCAATTTGCTTTATTTAGTTAAATGAAATCTATGGATTTTGAAATCACTTAAAAATTGTTCCTAAAGTATGTCTTGATAGTTATTCTTACAGCTTACGAACCAAATTGGTTAGCGATTGCGGCAGAGATTTCTTCTAAGAAAAGATATAAATGAAATATCACGATTGATTTGAAATCATTAAAAAATTGTGCTAATAGTATGCCTTACAGATTCCGTACCAAAATCGTTGCATATTGCAGATTGCAAAAGTGATTTGAAACCTCTAGATAGATTTCTTCGAATTAAAGCTCATTTATCAGGCGACGAGGCGGACACAATTTTATGTATGTATTATGCGCGACTGAGGCTAAAGGACCCGGGTCATTTGACTCGCTCTTATACCATTTAAATGAATGTGACGACAGGATGCCAATGATCGTGGTCGGCCGGTGCTTGGTGCTTGGTGCTCGGTGCCATTTATTTTGCGAGCAAGTCAATTATAAATTATGATTACACTGATCACAACGTTTATGGCATGTGGATGTGACATTACATTCACATCGCGTTCTTCATTCCCATTTTTGAGAATTTTTGAGCCTTCGAGCCGGATTTTTCAGTAGGTATTTTTTTAGTATGTATGTTTGGGATATATATATATATAGAAGGGGGTGTAAAGTCCGCTTTACATAGCCCATTATGTATCGCCGAGTTAGCCGGTCACAACATTTTTGTCGTTAATAATTCAAAATTGACTTCTTGGGGTACTCTGGGTTGTGTTTTTGTGGGCTGTGGGTTGCATTTCATTCTCACCAAGTCAAGTGAAGTGGCCGTAACGATTTTAGACGATTGACAGCTAAGAAGCGGGTGTCCACACACCGTCTTTCTGCCCTTTGTATCAATGCCGACAGGTCTGTTGCAGCTGTTGTTGTTACCTTACAGCCGTTGTATTTGTTGTATCTGTTGTTGTTGTTGTATCTGCTGCTAGCCAGTTATGTTTGTCATATTTTATGGGCCGGTTACGTCTGGCATTTCTCTGCTCACTGCCTGCGACGACCCACGTCCAATGCTCGGTGTTCAGTATTCAGTGTTCAGTATTCAGTATTCAGTGCCCATTGTCCCGGTCGAAGCCCCCAAGATTCTCTTCCTGTGGCCACTGGACGACGGACAGGACAGCCACAAAAACCGAAAAGTCCGCCCCCTGGTCGAGTGATATATATGACAACGGATTTTGTTTTAGTGGCATGGGTGACAATCCCTTTAGAAACCTTAATTTATTCACGCATGTCGGCGAAATGTGCCGCTTACACGCAATTCAAGGAGAGAAGAGCGTCGGCTACTCAACGCAAGACAAGACATCTTTAAACTTTTCACAAACAAGGACAGCGATAAAGATAGAGAAAGAGAAAGAGACAATAAAGACAACTCTCGGGGGGTCTCGCAATATTTTGTATATATTTTAGAAATCATATAATATGTAATATTTATGCTACCTAATAATTTATTTATTGAAAGGAAATGACTTGTAAAGATTATCAAAATTAACTTTTTAAATGTATCACCTATTAGCAATCCAGGGAAAACTTTGAACAGGGTAACCTAAAAATAAAGAAGGAATAAAATAATTAAAATTTTAATTTACAACATCAAAGTTTAGTAAGCTTCTGTAAAATCGAATTTTATTGGCCAGACTATGTGTTCCATTAATTCAGTTTTGGGTCACTAAAATACAAAATTGTAATTAAAAGATTTTACACAATTAAACCACAAAATATATTAAAATTTGTCATTTTAAAATCTGGTTACTTTTGACCAAGTTATGGGCTCTAGAAATCCAGTTTAAGGTCACCAAGGCTTACAGAAGCCCTTGGAAACTTAAAAAAGGCAATGTGTTTTGACTTCTTTCCATCTTCAAGCTAAGATAACAATTGTTAAATAACAAAATGTTCAATAATAGTTGGCTTCCTATCTTTTCACGCAGTTAAATGATCCCTTTGCCGTTTCTATTACCTTTATTAACGACATGTTCACTATTAGTCAACTTCTTATCTAACCCGTAGTGACCTCTTTGGCACAGAAAGGGAGTGTGTGCAACGCACTCGCTTGGCCTAATTGACTGCATTATTTATGAGATGAGCCCAAGACATGGGATCATTGGACGGACGGACATCGGACATCGAGGTACTACAGTGGACAGTCCGAAAAGGGGTTGACATATGGTGGGCCACTCAGTGCTCGGTGATAGGAGATGGGAGATTGAGTGTCCAGGTCGAAGATGTGGGTGCTGGGATTACACTATTTCCTCTTTTTTTAAGCATTAAATATTCACGAAGTCAATTTAGCATAACGAAATGTTTCTGCAATCCTATGTGTGTACACTTAGAGACAAAGAAATGTGTTTTTTTTTCATTCTTAAAGAAAATGTGCAAATTTACAAAATGTATTTTTGTTTACTACTTTAAATTGAGTGTTAATTTTTCAAATATACTTTAAAAAATATAACAAGGAGGTTTGGAAAACGTAGCTCCTGAAATTTTCATAAATTTGTAAATATAAATATATTTATATAAATATGAATATTAAAAAGAAAACTTTTTTTTTGTAATTTTCTTTATGTGTACAAAAAAAACTGCTATTGAGACTTGGCGATTGATTTGCGAGACATCAAAGGCAGAAGAGAGGTCATTAATTAAATAAAAAGATTTTGCTGTTTCCTTTTTTTTTATCCTTTGTCAATTTGCCAGTTCATCGGGGCCATATTAAATCTATGCTGTGTAATATAACAAGGGCGCTGGTTCCTAAAAATTCCGATTCCGATTCGCACATTTGTGATATACAGCACTCTGCGCGCCGCGTGAATCTTGTCCTGAAAAAAGGGGAATGGGAAGGGAAAAATAAATTACTTTAAACGGTTCCGAATAGCAAATTGCTGATTGTCATTTCAAAAGCCACACATATCAGTGTCAATGACTGGGGGACCTGGTCTTGGACTTGGACTGCAGCGCGACTCTGGGATTGGAGATTGGGATACTGGGATACTGGGACTCTGGGACTCTGGGGCTCAGATATTATGGTCTTCTCGGGTCTCGGAAGATTGGGAAACCAAACCGGACGCTGTGTGCTGTGCTGTGTGTGTGACTGAGCGAACTTTAAATGACGAATGACCACAGCAAAACGCAGAGTGAATCGGGATCACAAGATGTGAGGGCCAGAATGGCAATAATACGAGCTTCTTCTTCTTCTTCCCAAGATGAAGACGACGTCGACGGATTCGCGGGAATTGGGATGAGATTGGGATGAATTTTTATAATTGAGCTGAGCAGATTTTTTAATCCCTTTTCTTGGGTTCTGTTGCTGCTAGTTTCGTTTCGGGCCAGTAGAAGAAGAAGAAGATGAAGATTGACTGGGCAGTAAAGTTTCGCCTTTATCGGGATCCAAAAATCGGAAATTGGATATCATTTTAAGCGATCATTAAGATATATAGAGACTATGCCGTTTTAAATGCAATTTTCGAGTTTGTATCTAGTTTTGCCTCTTAACTATCTTTGAAACTTATTTGTGGGTGCTTTTTGCTGATTTAAATTTATGGTACATTTTAAACCTTCTACCAATTTATATAAAATTATGTTGATTTTTCTAGATTTTTATGCCAATCCGCTCTGGTAGGAATTTACCACTGACCAATTTTTTATTGGAACACTTATATTAGTTTAGATTATTTATGAATTGTTTTTTTTTCTTTTAGATTTTTATGTCGATCTTGAGTTGGAGTTTCGCAGTACAGTACTGTAAACTACCGCCATTCCTGCTCTGAATTATTGACATCTGGTCCCATGCCATCAATCTTGCAGAAGATTATAAGGACTTTTGGCGTTGTTGTTGCTGCTGCTGCTGCCGTTGCAGTTTCGCATTTTTATTATTATTATTTTTTTTTTTTTTTCTGAACCACCTTCTATCACACAGGTACACTGCATTCGTGGAGTTGTTGAGCTCTCCACCAACTTTAGCCCCGGCCAAAGGCAATTTCACCGTCTGACCATCGATCCCTTCTGTTGAAGCCGCATGCGGTGCACTATACTATACCATACTGCCATACTACCATACCATTCCATACTTTACTATACTATACCAATATGAAAGAAGAAGTTCGTTCGGTTGACGATGCTGCCAACGTCAATCGCTGGACTTCAGTTCAGTTCAGTTCAGCTGGATGTTGGGATGTTGGATGTTGGGGCGGTGGAGAACTGCCATCGTATCGAGAGCGTGTAGCAAAATTCGTGCCGTGACCGCCCCTTTCAATTCTGTATTATCAGATTAGCTTTTTTTTTGTGATTTTTTTTTGTTTGTTGCAGTTTTTAGTGGTAGTAGTAGTAGTTGTAGTAGTAATGCTATTGACCGCCAGCATTAAATTACGATTGGGAGTCGTGGCAGCCGGCCACAAGATGCCTATGATGCCGATGATGACACTGCTCGTTTACGAGAACCCCGGACTTCTGGACTTCGGGACTGGTATGGGCTGGGGTCTTTGAATGTGAATTAGACCCGGGTTAACGTTCACTCCACGACAGGTGCACTTAAAAAAGCACTGAGGCCGCGCACGGCTGCGAAAAAGAAAGACAAGAAAATAAAACCAAAGTAACAAAGGATAGAAATCGGTATCTCTGGAAGCAGCGAAACTTATGACCAAGAGTGAACTTACTCCCGCGATCAATCAAGAAAAGAAATATACACTCATTCATTACCGTTGAGTTGATTGCTTGGGCAAACTATCATTGCAGAATTTCTATTTTTAATAGTAGAAAAATTATATTATAATATTTTTTAGCTTCTTTGGTTTGATTTGTGTAGCCAAGATTATTTTGAGAATATTTAAATATAGTTCTTTTGATGAATAACTCGAACTTTAGGTAAAATCAATTTTAACTATTAAATAATTTTCATAAATCGTAAACGATTTTATTAAACGAATATTGTCTGTTTTTGTTTCCGAATTGTTATGTAAATGATAAATTCCATAAAATGCATTATAATTTTATAATAATTGATGCGTATGGAAAGAGTTTTGGGAGCCATTTAAGGTTATACTTACATTTGCCTTGCCCCATGTCTGTTGGCTGTTGTTTTCTGCGTGTTTGCTTCAGGCTCAACGATAACATTGTGGCAATTTTATTTACCCACAATCTGTTGTTTTTCCTTGCAGAACTTGAGACCGGGGCGCCACAAGCCAGGAGCCAGAAGCCAGAAGCGAGGAGTTTGAGTTGGAGTTGGAATACTACAGTCAGTGGCACAGACACAGGGACCCCGAACCGAATGCGAGTCCTAGTACGTACAAGTCCTGCCAAACAGGAAGGAAGAGAGCGGATTTCAGCGGAAGGAAACACTAAAATGTTACTTTAAATAAATTGCACCACACCGGAGGCTCGGTTCGGTTTGGCTCTGGCTCGGCTCTGGCTCTGCTATTTTCTAGACACAAATGTCCTCCTCCTTCTCAGCCCTCGAAGGAGGGAGGTCATTGGAATGGCTATAAGGCTATAAGGCGGCTATCAGGCTATATGACTATATGGCTATATGGTTGCCATACCCGATGGCGATGGTGTTGCTACCATGCTACCTTCGAAAACTGGGGTTGGCCAACCACACACCACACATATGGATACGGATACGGATGGCACCCATATACAACATATGTAAGTACACGTACATAATATCCCATATAAGATACGAACACACACCTACCTACCTTACTTACCTTACAAAAAACCCCGCCTGCATGTGCAGTATCTATCTACTACTGGCGCACTGCATTTATTTATTTGGACACTAACGCCCTCGCAGCCCAGGGCAGCAAAATTTACGAGCTTCCCTTAATCGATCTAAAATTAAACGGCGTGCCTGGAAAATCAACCCTTTTATGGCTAAAAAAAAAACAACTTCCACCTTCATGCATTTTTAGCTATCTGCAATCCTAATTGTTATCAACAATTTGCCATTTCTCTTCTATAAAACACTATCCTTTAAAAGCGCTCAAGTTCATCGAATATGTCTTTTTATACTCTTGCAGAAGGTATTATAATTTTGGTCAGATGTTTGTAACACAGTGAAGGAGACATTTCCGACCCCATAAAGTATATACATATTCAGGATCAGGATCAATAGGGGAGTCGATCTAGCCATGTCCGTCTGTCCGTCCGTCAGTTTGTCCGTCCGTCCGTCTGTTTCAATACCGTTTAAGAGCTCAGTTTAAAAGCTAGCGATCTAAAACTTTTACAGTCGTCCCAAAACATGTGTATGCAGATCTAGTTTAAAAAGCGCCCCGATCGGACGTCTATATCCTATAGCTCCCATAGGAACAGTAGGATAGAGAATTGAAGATATTTCGCGCAGTATATAAGCTATTGACAGCATAATTCCAAATCGTATTTTTTAATGCATACCTTCATCAGGTTAAAAGCGCGGACGTCTATATTCTAAAGCTCCCAAAAGAATGAAAAATTTAATTTTTTCATGTTTTGTACTTATGATATTCTAGTCAAATTTTCATTCGTGAAATCTGCAAGGGTATTAAAACTTCGGCTTGCCGAAGCTAGCTTCCGTCCTCGTTCTCCTGTAAAATGTGTACATGTGCTAAATTTCCGGTTTTTAGTAGTGTACATTACTTTGTAAGGCATCTAAAAAAAACAAACTAAATGTTGAAATACACCTTTGTACACTGAGAGAATTCTGACGTGAATTGAAAATGTTCTTTAAAATTGGACGACATATTTACCATTTGTATCACAACAACTAATCAATAAGTACAGTCAAAAGTATATATTAATCGAAAAGTTGTTGAATAAACACAATTATACTTTTCTCATCTTATTACCACATTCTTCTTATATTGAGAACATTTAACTGCAAATAAGAACTGCAAATTCAAGAACGAATGTTTTCAATTCAAGAAGAATGTGCTCTTAAAAAAATCTTTGTTTATGTATGAAATTAGTGCAGCTACTTATTTAATGAAATAAAGCTGCATATGTTACTCAAAATTATAAATAATACTTGTACTAATATATTTATTTAAAAACTTTTGAGATCAGGCTTTTAATAGAAATTGTTTAAAATGTTAAACAATATTTGTTCTCTTTCCAAAAACCCAACTTTTTATTTAAAAGTGTCACTGGATGTCGCAAATTTACACAAGATATCATCATTTTCGAGAAAACTATGTTTCCAAATCTCCCGACCTTTTGAACCATCGAAATACCCCTCTTTATATTCGAGTTCATCCGACGTCTTTTGATATCCTGCAATATTTCCCCTTCTCCTTCCCCTTCCATTTTCCAAGTGCAAACAGGGAGATTTAAGAATTTTCAGATATTTTATTGCAAACATATATAGCTTAAATATGAGTTGAAGGTATTTGTCTGGTTACTGTTTTCAGAACTAACTAACCGACTACATAATTACTTTAGGATTCGTTTGTAATCAAATAAAAAGAAACAACAGAACGTATTCTTTTTTTTCGAATTTGGATCATGAGGACTTTTAATGAGTGATCCTACCTAGTTCGGAAAAACGGCAATCTGAAATCAAATTTTCTTCGTTTCCTCATATAAAGCGCTTCGTCGTTGTTGACTCATTCTAATTGCATTCCCATTGCCATCGTCATATCATATACAACACACTTAATATTTCAGTTACAATAAAAAAAAAAAAAAACGTTACTCACGCTGCTTAGTGGCTATTATTTAACTTACATAATCGAGTATCACTAACAATATGTATCGTTATTTATTTATTTAGTACTTGTTATTTTTCTTTGCCATTTATAAATTCTCTACAACACGACGCTTGTACATAAAACATCAGTTTTTCATAAGTACAATTAATAAAAAAAAGGGACTCATATATATATATATATATTTATATATATTGTGTGTATATTTATGTATAGAAAAAAAAATGCTAGTTGATCCATCTAAATATTTATTATTTTAGCATTAGCCTAAGTGAAAGTATTATTTTCGTATTATGAGCGGCAGACGATCTTCGATCCTCGATCTTCGATGTGAGCATGAGCAATGCATCATTGTATAGAGATAAAGATATATAGTTATATACAAAAACTGTATTCTAAACATTTGAATTAAAGCGAACTTAGTTAAGATAAAATGATTCATATTTATGTTCTTTTCAAGAACAATTTCTTCTTTTTGAGAGAGCAATTCTTCTTGATTTTGAGAACGATTTTATCTTCACTCTGAGAACGCTAGGAATCGAATGTTTGGAATACGTTTTTTGCCTATAAACCGATATCTAGATATATAGATATAGATAGATATATCCTGCATATCTGACTTCTGAGGGCTCTCTCTCTCTTCAGTGATAAAATGCCAAAGCCTTGGCATAGTACGAGGTACATGGTCATGATATGCGATCGGGGCTTTGCCGCTGGTTCGCTTTAGCCTCCTCCTCCTCCTCGACGGGATGATGAAGGGGATGTCCAGGATGTCCGGGATGTCCGGGATGTCCGAGATGTCCGAGATGTCCTGGATGTCCGGGATGTCCTGGATGTGCGTTACAGTGATCCGGTGATCTAGATTGCGATCGGGATTGCGATCTCTTCGGTAACGGTGGCGTGATCGAGTGCTGTGAATTAGAATCGGAGGAAGTGCGTCGGTTGCAAAAGGGTCCAAGTCCTCCGCCCAGTCCAATCGCTGGATGATTTCCGGCTGCAGCGGCCGCCAGCATGTGTGACGTCAGTTGGGGAAAGCGTGGCATTCGCGGCAGACCGGCAAACATGCCATGGCCATGCAGGCGGGGATTGTGCTGTGGGGCAGCAGAAGATCCATCAGTGCCACCAACCAGCGGATAGGCGAAGCGATGCTGCAAGGCCTCGAAACAGAGCGGTACATTCAAGCCATGGGCATGGGCGCCGGCACAAATGCGTGCGAGGATCTCCGCCTGGATGCTGCCCACCGCCGCCGGATGATTGACATTGCCAGTTGGGAAACCACCACCACCTCCGCTCTTGTTGTTATTCAAGTTAAGACTCATCAGCTCGAGCAGCGGATCCGTGGGCATTACAAGGTTAGCAGCAGCCGAATGGAGCAGCCCATGACCACCATTATCATTATCATCGCTGGTCGATAGAAGCTTACGATGCAAATTGAGATTCGAACTGTGACGATCGCGGCTGCGTTTCGATGGAAAGGCCGCATTGCAGCCATCGATATTGCACTTGTGATGCAATTTTAGGTGGACGCTCTGGTGATGGGTTTTAAGGTGAAAATGATTTTGGAATATATCACCGCAGGCGGTGCATTTGAGGGGATTCTCCTTGTCGATGGGCACCTCGATGGGCAGAACTTCTGTTTCGGTTTCGATTTCGGTTTCGACCTCCGCTTCCGTTTCCGTTTCGGCATCCATGCCATTATTCTTCATACTTTTATTATTATTATTTAGATTATTATTATTGTGATTGGCAGTCATCGTCGTCGGCGGCGAAGTCTTGTCGCTAGAGGACTCATCACCACCACCACCACCACCCATCAGTTCCTGCTTGATGCGCACATAGCGATTCTCGTCCGCCTCGTAGTTAAGATCCTCGAAAGGCTCCAATTTGATGGCAGCCGCCGCACGCGAAAGGTCCAAAGTGCTGTTGTCTATCATAGGTGGAGGATCCTCTTTTCTTGTTACAAGCTCCTCTTGCTCTTGTGCCTCCTCTGCCCTTTCCACTTTTATTTCACCTTCAGGTTCAGGATCCTGCTCCTCCACCTGATCCTGATCCTGATCCTGATCCTCCTCCCTCTTGATGCTGCAAAGATCCACCACCTGATGAGGTCTGAGATCAGCGTAGGGCGTTAGCGGTGGCGATGGTATCGACTTGGTGGACTCGCCCACCTCCGTTTCTTTGGCGGATGTTGATGCGGATGTAGATGCGGATGCGGATGATGCTGGTGGCTCCGTCGCTGGCAGACGCACCTTCTTAATGGACAGATCGGCGGCCACATCGTAATCGATGGAATTCTCACCGGAATTCTCATCCGATTGGACTGGACATCGTACGGGATTTTGGCTCTTGCGTTTCCGTTTATTGGCCGCCGCCGCCATTTGGGCGAGGACATGGGCATGGGCATGGGCATGGGCATTTGCATTTGCATGCAAATGGGGGTGGTGGCGGGACTGTGAGTGGGCATATGTGTGGCACTCCTCAAGGCCGGACGATCGAACGACCTTGCCCGGACTTCCGGATTGCTCTTTGGTTTGACTCAGGCTGGAAACCGCCGATGTGGAGCGCTCATCGCTCTCATCGTTCTCATTATCATTATCGTTATCGTTATCATTATCGTTATCGTTATCGTTGTCGTTATCATGGTCCAGCGGGAGGCTATCTAGCTCATCGCCAACTACAACGATGCCATCGGGATCATCGTCATCCTCGTCCTCATCGCCGTCAGCCTCGTCGTCATCATCGTCACCGGCCATGTGGATGCCAACCTGCAATGGAAAATGAGAAATATATATTATACTAAAATATTTCATTTAAAACATAGGATGTAATTTTGTAATATTTCATTTTTAGGATATATATCATCTTTTAATTGCAAACTTTTCAAGAAGTGAAATATATACTATAAAGTATATATATTCTTGATCAGCATCAATAGACGAGTCGATCTAGCCATGTCCGTCTGTCCGTCCGACTGTCCGTCCGTCCATCTGTCCGTTTCTACGCAAACTAGTCTCTCAGTTTTAAAGCTATCGGGCTAAAACTTTCCCAAAAGTCTACTTTCTTTTGCAGGTAGTATATAAGTCGGAACTTGCCGGATCGGACATCTATATCATATAGCTCTCATAGGAATAATCGAAAAAAAATGAAAAAAATTATATCTTGGGTGTTTTTTAACATATAACATCCTACTTTTGGAAATGCCATTTTTTATCTAATTCTGAATTTCGATTAAAATTTGATCAAAGTAGGACGACTATATCATATAGCTGCCATAGGAACGATCGGAAAATTAATGGGAATATAATAGGAAATAAATTATCGCTTCGTTGGTTTTTATCGTATTCTCTTCTACTCTGGGATATGACTCTTTTTAAATGTTTTTGAATTTCGATTTTAATTTTATAGAACTACTATATCATATAGCTTCCATAGGAACAATCGGAAAATTAGTGATTAATAGCGATTATCTGCAAGGGTTTCCTTTCTTGTTTTTTTTGGGTTTAATTTGAAGTCCTACTGAACTGAGAAGAAATTTATCCTAAAAATCGTATACAAAAAAGGAAGATGATCAAGATCTTGAAATTTTGAATAGTACACATTTTGATTGGTGTGAATTAACCCACCTCGAGGATCTCGTCGTCGTCCTCCTCCTCCTCCGTGTGCTCGTTGTTCTCCAGCGTCAGCTTGCGTCGCTGTCCCTCGAATCGTCCGGCATCCAAATAGGATCTCTGCAGATAATCCTGACCGTGCTTCATCTCCAGGGCTCCTCCTCCTCCTCCGCCGCCGCCGCCAATCGCATGATGACGCAGATCCGGCGGAGGCGTCAGGAGCGGAAAACTGCCAAAGGGCGCTAATCCAGCCATCAAACCATTGGGCGCCTGGAGCAACAGCGGATGAGGCTGGGCACTCCGGCCATCATGCGGCGAGATCTTGCGTCGCAAATGCGGCGAATGGAGCTTGGGATTCGGATTGGCGCTATGGCGATTTCTCGATCGCCTCGAGCTGAACATCATGCTGCAACCATCCACGGTGCACTTGTGCATCTCTCGCAGGTGGACGGCCGAGAAGTGAATCTTGAGGGCGCCCTTGTCGCAAAAGGTCTTCAAGCAGACATTGCACTGAACCCGCTTTTTCCCGGTCACCGGATTGATGAACTGGGTGCCCAGATTGGCGGGCATGGAGCCCCATTGCCGCTTTCCGCCTCCGGATGATCCTCCTCCTCCACCTCCACCTCCTCCGGATGATCCTCCATTACCTCCTCCTGGGGAGTGAGCCTTCCTGCTGGCCCGCATGTTCGATGAAGACAAGGCCAGGCGGGTCATTCGCTGCGAACTGGATCCAGAATTGACAGATGCGGAACCTCCTCCCTTATCGCCGCTGCCGCCTCTTTGCTTTCCCCCCGAAGAAGAAGACTCTTCAATCGATCCCGAGGATCCTGAACCCGAACTGGAGCCCGTTTGATGCGGATGCAGATGCGGATGCGAATGCGAATGCGACGAAGTCGGCGGCGGTGGTGATCGGGAATCCGTCGCCGGCAGCGGCGGCGGTGGAGGCGGTGGCAGGTGATAGGCCATGGCCATTGCATTGAAGAACTGGTTACTTCGATGCAAATGGTGCTGCTGCTGACTGTGACTGTGATGGTGACTGTGACTGTGACCGTGACTGTGATGATGATGATGCCCCCCGAATTCCGTGGGACTCGGCGGCAGTGTTAGTGGACCACCAAAGGCGCCCAGTGCCGCCGCCGAGCTGATCTTGCGAAAGTCAAAGGGTTGCATATTCTGCAAATCACTCAGCGGGTTTATTGGATTATCCGTGTTTGTTCCAGATCCTGTCACTGATCCAGATCCTGAACCGGCACCACCACCACCACCACCACTGCTAATATTATTACTATTCCTACTTGCCGCCACCGCCGACGAGAGCTTCTGCTGCAATTGATTCTGCAAATGCAGCTGGGCATGGGCCAGCTGCGAAAAGTGGGCGCTCATCGATTGTGCCGGCGATTGTGATTGCGAGCGGGACGACGGCGAGTGCTGCTGCTGCTGATGCTGCTGCTGCTGGCCGCTGGTATTAGCATTCAAAGTGAGTGGATGGCGCAGCGGTAGCGCCAGCGGAAGGTGCGGATGTGGATGCGGATGCGAGTGCGGATGCTGTGGATGTTGTTGATGCGTCGTTACGGGCAGCGGCGGCAGTGGCGGCGAACTGCGACGACTGGGGGTCATCACCATTGAAACGGATTCGGGGCTCAGGTGCAGTAGTTCCCCTGGATGCGGATGCTGATGCGGATGCGGATGATGCTGGTTGTGGGGTGGGTGGTGGCGCTGCTGCTGCTGCTGCTGCTGCCGCTCATGACCTTGCAGTAGGTAGGAGGCGGGTAGGTGGTACAACAACGTTGACGGACTAACCGAACCGCCGACGGCCAAACGGTGAAGTTCAGAACTACTGCTCGACTGCAGCTGAGGATGCGGATGCGGTTGCGGTTGCGGATGAAAGTGCGGATGCTTCTCGTGACCAATATTCATCAAGCGGCGGTTGCTTAGGAACAACAGTTAATCTGTAGACTTCTTCTTCTTCTGACGATACATTAGACTAGATGCGGCATTTAGGTTTCCCCCTCGATTCGCTGCAAGAAAGACAGAAATTAAAGAATACATTAATTTGAGGCCTAAAACAGAAAGCTTAATAGATCAAAACAACGAGGAGTCGGGTGTCCCGACTATCAGATACCCCTTACTCAGCTAAAGGGAGTGCCTTGGAGACGGAGATATAAAACTTTGATCGGGCATAACTCTTTAACAAATGGTCCGATTTGAAAAATTTCTTCTACATTTCGATAGGTATAACTAAACACAACAAAATAGCATTTATACTTCACCGAAATCGAGTATCGAATTCAATATACCCTTTTACTCTATGATAACGGGTATAAAAATGCGATTTCTATTTAATCCCAAAAAAAGGGTGGAAAATAAATAATAAATAAATATAAGAATCTTTACATTGTTAATTTTGTATTACCCAACATTTGAACAAACATTTAAAGACTTGGATAGCATCGTGTCAAAAATATACCTGGCATAATATAATTTAAATTAATTTCGCTCGTACTCATGACCAGTGACCGGGTGGCATTTAAACGATCTGCTGGGGAGCAGTGTGTCTGGTGTCTGGGCCACAAACCATACATATCTTCTCCCATCTCAAACATTGTCGAGGAGTTTCCACCGAAAACCGCCTAACGAAGTGGCCCTCGGACCTCCCAGACACCATGCCATGCCATACCATATATATACTCGTGCATCCACAAGTACAGATGATTATTGAAAATAAAAATAAGAATAATGATGTGACAAATTCTGAGTGGTCACTTCACGTCGTTTCAGTGGAGAGTCGGCGATCAGAAGAGAGGCAAAAGAGGAGCAGAGGGACACTTGTAGACACACATACACACACACTCGCATTGTTGTGGAGAGCCCGGCGTGACATGACATTGTGATAGTGTGTGCAGAAGACGCTCTTCGCGCTGTCGTCTACGGCCACTTCAAGTCCCCATGTCACATTCTTCTGTGCCGCACAAGAGCCGAGCCGAGCCAGTCAAGATACGATCCAAAACGATCGTTTCCGACCGACCGACTAGATCCGAATCCGAACTCGATTCGAATCCAAATCCAAATCCAAGTTCCGAAAACGAAATTGAAATTGAATTCAAATCGATAGGGCGCTGCTGTAATCGTGATATTCAACTCGAGATGGAGATGAAGATCGAGGCCGAGAGATCGCGATCATTACGCGCGACCTCTTGATGATCCCATACGATGAGTGCCGTTCCGCTTGCGATGAAAACTTTAATTTACCACCTACCCATTAAAGCCTGAACTTAAACGTCTTGTATGCTAGATATGTACCGATTTTTAAGAACCAGGAGACTCCCGGGCTATCTACAAAGTTTTTCTTAATTAAAAAACCGAAAATGATCCTGTTTTTCTTTAAAATAACAAGAAAAGTCTTATTGTTTTCATTTAAAAAGAAATATATAAAAAAAATAAGGACAAAAAAATACGGACAAAAAAATAAGGACAAAAAAATGTAATAACAAAGTTATACAAAATTAGTAATTTTGATTTGGAATGCTTAGTATATAAGACTTTAATGTTCCAATGAAAAAAAATACAAATTATTCTTAGCTCTAAAAGTATAAAAAAGAGAACCTTGTAAGACAAAAGGACAAATTCATCATTTGAATACCAATTTTGTTGCGTATCAAAAATTGCAATTATGGAAACATTCGCTTCGATCCCATTTTAATAACTTTTATCCCTCGCCTGCCTTTGGACTGTGTGCCATTTGGCATTGGGCAACTTTGCATGATATATGTCATCTTGGCAAGTTATTTAAATGGTATACAAATTGTTTTTTAATTGCCACCTGTTGGGGCTGCTGTTGTAATCAAACAAAAACACCTCTTAACGAGGTAAAAAAATAGTGACGACCGCACCTTCAACATACAAAAGATCTGATATCATATTTTGTGACGAAAAATAATTTTACATTCGAAAATATAAAAACACTTTCTAAAATTTACTCATTCGGCCCGCTTCAGACAAATTTATAAGATTTTACCCACACGAACATTTTCTATTGTAGCGTGCCGAAAAAGTAAATTTTAGAAAGTGTTTTTATATTTTCGAATGTAAAATTATTTTTCGTCACAAAATATGATATCAGATCTTTTGTATGTTGAAGGTGCGGTCGTCACTATTTTTTTACCTCGTTAAGAGGTGTTTTTGTTTGATATCAGAAGTTTTTAAAGGGACAATTTATACCCTGGGTTTAATTTACATATTAGTATACCTCATACCATGTCCAAAAGTCATCCCCATATAACTTAGTTATTAATTTATTTATTTATTTTTTATTTATTAAAGTTAATAATTGTATAATGGAACGGTTTAAAACAATTTTACCGATTCCTTGACCCTAAAATACAGTTTGGATATGCACATACAAAATTTAATGCTTCTAAGCACGTTAGATAAATAATTGTAATTTTTTTAAAGATTAAAAAATTACTTTTTGTCATTCAATAATTGTTAAAACACTTAAAACTTAACTTTTAATCATTAAAAATTGTTAAAGGACTAGTAAACGATGAGAAAACATGAATTCCATAAGGATCCGATAAGAGTGAGAGAGTAGCCCTACTTGCTGCAACGTGTTTTCATAAAAAAAGCAGAGGCCATTTTAAAAAAAAATTCGATATTTTAAAAACTAAAAATGGCTCCAACTGTTTACAAAAATCGATTGTAACTAACAATATGGCGCATATATTGATTTATAAAAAAAAATTTAAATACAAAATTTTTTAGAATCTTAATTTGTTTTTATTTTTAAGAAAATAAAAACTTATTTTTTTTAACATTTTTTTTTTTAAGAAGAGGTTTTAGAAGAATTAAATCAAAACACATGAAGTCACGCGGATTCATATAACCGGAGATAAAGATTTTCAATGAGAGGGTACTTTTTCAAATTTGTCAATTTTTGGAAAACTTTAAAAAATTCTAACTAAAAAAATAATTTTTTTTCGGACAAATCCTGATACACGTGATTGCTCATTTTCCGAATAGAACATGTAAAAAAAATTTTCAGGCAAATCAAAAATGTAAAAATTTTTTTGGCCCAAATCTGTTCGGCTCGTAAATGAACGGCCCTTAGGCAGCATTAATTGTTATGAGCTGGCAAAAGTGGCTATTTTCGTTTCTTAATAACTTTTAAACGTGATTTTTTACAGTAATGTGTTATATACCAAAATTTAAGGAATCTCAAGGGCTATACAGTTTAAAGTTGTAATGAAAATCGTTAGAGCCGTTTTTGAGAAAATTAAAAAAAAGCTAAAAAAAAAGTTTAAACAAATTTTCTTTTGTTCATATCTTTTTAACTATTACATTTACACAAATTGCATATAGAAGGCGTTTATAGCATTTAAAAATACCTTTCAAACGAGATGCAGCACAAGTCTGTAGCTTTAGTAGTATAGAAGTTACGGCTTTCCGAATTTTAGCTATTTATAGCTGTTTTCCCGCTAAACTAGCGGGTTTTTCCAAAAGTGGTAGAACAAAAGTTTTTTATATCGATGTGATGAACGTCATATCAAATTTTCAGAACTTAAAAAACATATTTTGGACAAGTGGACAAGTGGACAAACAGAATTCAATTTTCATTTTGGGAAGAAGAAGAAAATCTTATTTTGGCTATAACTTTTGAACGGAGCGTCCGATTTTCTGATATGACCCCTCATATTAAGCGCATTTTCAGTAGCAATACAACTAACGTAGTCCGGGGGGCCAATTATCCCCACCGGCCCCAACAGCTCCAATATTCGAAATTTTCACTTTTTCACTTTCACCGCTCTCTCTCCCAAGCCAATTGAATTTCTTAAAGTCTTGGTATGCAATCCTTTAAGTTTTTGCAATACCTTTCGATTGGTGTATTACTCATTACGATCGGACTATCACAGCAGATTTTCAATTTTGCGGCTATATAATAGTAGTCGCCTTCGCACACTCTCCTGGTGCGCTTCGTCACTACATGGACTGCCGTCCATAGTGATGACATTTATTAAGATTACTTTTCTGCTCTGTTCTGTTCTGTTCTGTGCCGTACTGTTCAGATCCGAATAAGGAACTGTCGTCTAGAACCGGAGATGCACGACGCGACAGTCTCTCGTCAACGGCAGATTTTAATTGCTTACGGCTGATATTTAATTTTCTTTTCTTACTTATTTTGCCTTGAGTATTTGTGATTTGACACGTTCCGAATATCGCAGATCGGAGATCGCAGATCGCAGCTCTCAGTTCTGACCAAACCAGTTTCCCCCCGAGTTGAGTTAAGTTGTGTGTATCTGAACCCATCTGCTCTTGAGCACTGATTGCATAAAAGTGACAGTTTGCAGCAAGTATTATTGGAGCTTTGTTGTCGTCTGCCTCTGCCTATAATTAGGGTTCCATAGTCCATCCATACTTGCTGAACCGCTTTTCAATCTTAATTTTTGCTTTGCAGAATATTTATTTGAAACAAAACAATTTTTATTAAAGAAAATAATACATTGGTTAAAGCATTTTTTCTGACACACATTTGTACACTGAAAAAAATCTGTACTTTTTCTTCACACCTTTTTAAGAATAAATGTTTCTTTTGGTTTTATTTGAGACTACGTTATTCTTGATTTCGTTTATTTAAATCGTTTCAAACTTGGTATTAAAGATGAAAATAAAATGATATATATATATATTTAAGAAAAAACAAGAGAGAACGCTATAGTCGTGTTGGTGTCCCGACTATCTAATACCCGTCACTCGGCGAATGGGAGTGCGAACTCTGTAGTCGGGTTGGTGTCCCGACTAAAGGTTGTAACTCAGCTAAAGGGAGTGCGAGGGAGATATAAACTTTGATCAGGCTTAACTTTTTAACGAATGGTCCGATTTAAAAAATTTCTTCTGCATTTCGATAGGTATAACTAAACGCAACAAATTTGCATTTATACTTATCAGAAATATTTGAAAATGTGGGCGCCAGGCACATTTTAGTATGGTTTGTGGGCGACTATGGGCGATTGTGGGCGTTAGAGGGGGCGTGGCGGTCGCCTGAAATAAACTTGCGCTGCGTAGGAAGCCCAATAATATGTGTTGGTAATCCCAATATTCTAGCTTTTGTAGTTTCCGAGATCTCAGCGTTCATCCGGACGGACAGACGGACAGACGGACAGACGGACATGGCTAGATCGACTCGGCTGGTGATCCTGATCAAGAATATATATACTTTATAGGGTCGGAAAAGCTTCCTTCTAGCTGTTACATACTTTTGCACGAATACAATATACCCTTTTACTCTACGAGTAACGGGTATAATTAAATATGATAGGAATATTTATCGGAATTTAATACATACATTTTAAGATAAAATGTTAACCAAGATTTATGTTTACGCTTATACTCCAGCTTCAGGAAATTTTAGTTCACAAAAAACACATTTATTTGCTCGTTACCCCTCAATCAATGATGCTGTTGGCCAATTTGTATCCGAAAGTTTCATCGACATTTATGAAGCTATTGCAAGCAGACGGACGACGAGAATCTGTCCGAGTTGAGAACGAACGAACGAACGAACGAAAGAACTCCTTTTAATTTCGTATTTCACATGAAACTCATTTTCGTCTTATAACAAAATTGCCGCTAAGCTTCGTCGTCTGTTCATTCCGTGTGTATATTCTCTCGTCAGTGGCGGATCTAGGATTTTGTTGTGGGGGGTGATATCAGAACAATTTTTTTGTTGCATACTTTTTGAATACGAAAATTCCTTTCATTTTTCACCCGAGTGGGGGGTGATATATCACCCATATCACCCCCCGTGGATCCGCGCATGTCTCTCGTATAACAAAGGATAAGATGAGAAAAATGGCATTCCAGACACCACCAATCATGATTATTATTGGCTTTATCGCATAGAATCGATGGTGGCGGCGGCAGCCGTCATAAGGAACGCATTTCTTTACGCATTTTCAAAAGTCATAAAGCAGCATAATATCGACGGTCATAAATGCGTGTTAAAGTCGGACAGCACAGAAATTTTGTGAGATGTCAACCATTAAACGCGAGAAAGCCGCCGATTCAAGGCGGCGATTCAAGCCGAGATCGTTCTCACAGATCTCCTCCACGCACACACAATATAACCAGCGAAATCCCATAAAAAAAAAAACAAACCCCCCTCGAGTCTCTACTATTTTGTAAAAATTTATTTATGAAACACATTAAAAGTGTCAACACGGCTTGCACATGAGATATGTTTGGCAAGTTGCCTCCACCGTCAAAGCCGATGTTAAAATGTTCAAAGCCGAAGCACAAACCCTGCTTCCCCCTTGATTTTTTCCAGGTCTCCGATCTCCGATCTCCAGTAGTCCCGAACCCAGGGCACCACTTCAGTTCTGATTATGAACGCCTCTGAATCGCCCCGACTACTGCCGAACGAACAGGGCTTAACAAAGTGATTCCAACAGAAAACCTACTACTTTTTTGTTCTGGTTGTTTCTGGGTTGTTTTTTCTTTGCTTAATATGCAAATCCCTTGTGGGATCGTCGGTAAAACCACAGAGCACAGAGGAGCGAGCGCCAACATTGAGCGGTGTTCAATGGCAGGACACAAACACGAACGCGAACATGGACTCGGAATCGAAATCGATTTCAAAATCGGAATAAGAATCGGAATTGGACCCAAAATCTTAGGGAGAGGGTCTGCAAATGGAACTGGGTTTTTGCGATTGGGCGACAAATGCAGCATCCGTGCAGAGAAAACTTTATTTTTATCAATACAAAACCTCGTAAAACTTTTTTTTTTATAATTAAATAGATATTTATGATATAGTAAAATACTATAAAAATATAGGAGCTGAAGAAAAACTTTCTAACTTTAAATATTGTGATTTCGAAATCGATCGAACCTATATTGTAAATGGGAAAATCGTTTTGTTTTTATGTAATAAAATAGATCACTCATTCTACTAGTATAAACAAAATATTATTAATAAAACCTAAGACGTTGTTATTACAAGCAGGTGAGAAACTTAAGTTACACTTGCAGAAAACTTTGAGTCTTTAAAAAAAAAAGCTGATTTTGGCATATAGTTAAAATGAAACGAAAACTGAAAACTACACAGAAAAAATACGGGTAGTTTTTTAAATATACAAATTTTTCTGTTTCAATTTTTTCGTTACGCTTTTATGCACTTCCTTAAAATGCATTTAATTTGTAAAGTAACCACCTTTTTTTCTCTGTGTAAGCTCTGGCGCTACTTGGGACCTCGGCCCGACTGTCGCAGCCGATCAGACGTGATGTTTGGGTCGGTCTGCCCAGCAGGGGTCGTCTTTGGATGCCCTGGATGCTCTGGATGCTCCTCGACCTGATTCAGCCAGCCTTCAGAATGGTCGTAATCCGGGGCTTAGACTGTGTTTTAAGTGGATAGGTCGGTTAGCCCTCAAGCGCAAACACGAAGCCGCATCAACATCATCGGTTGGGATGGAAAGTGTGATGTTGGGGCTACTGGATCTATGGGGTTTTTTTCTTTTTGGTCTGTGTAGCATCTGCTCTTCTTGTACGCTTAATGAAATGGGAGCGTTTAGGTGGAAGGAATCGGGCATTTGGGGTCTTCAAAGAAGTCTGGGATTTTTGTTTGTGTTGACAAACATAAGACTTGTTTAATGTGATAATAAAATTGGTTTTTCGTTTGTTAATAAATATAATACTTTATGAATATTTTGTATACTGTTCCTAATCGAAATAGCAGGAATTCAAAAAGTATGCAACAAAAACTTCTAAATCCTCTCTTTACATATATATTTATGGAAATCAATTTAAAATATTTAATTTTTGAAAACATTCACATTCAAATGGGATAAACGGTTAATTGTTAAACAACTATATTCTTGCTAAATATTTTTCCCTGCCGTCGAGAGTTTCTTAAGCTTTTTCTTATCCTCCAAAAGATCATCCAGGGGACACTAGCAATGTGGCGGCTGGCTGGTTTTTATTTTTTTTTTTGCTTATTTACTTATCGCTTTTGGGGCGTCACCAAGATGATGTCCAAACTGCGACTTTAAGTGCGGACCAGACCATACCAGGCCAGGCACAGGCTATTCAAGCAGCCATCTCAACCACCATAGGCTTGGCCATGGCATTTTTGGGCCAAAAGAGCCAGAAAGCCAGAAGAGCCTCTACCGAAAGTACGCCGAACTGCTGATCTCGAGAGTAAACCACAAAAGCCATTCTTGTTTGTTGCCGGGAGCAAAATCAACGATTGATTGAAGGAAAGGAATGGAAAGGAGGAGAGACTTGAAAAACTAAGGCTACAACAAAAAAAATTGATGATAAAAAACAAATCCAAAACCAAAACTCAAACTCAAACTCAAACCAAAACCGAGGCGGCGGCTTTGTTCATCTGCTACAAGCATCGCATTTAATGAGATTTATATCAGTTTTTAATAGCTTTGTGACTCTATTGTGCTTTGCCTGGCCGTATCGAAAGAAAATCTGGAGTCATCTTGTCGGGGCGATGCGATACGATAGAGATATACAAATTAGTTTGCCGCGACGACGACATTGTCGAAATAATGGCCTAAAAATGACCGGTATGAGGAAGTCGTCGAGAAAAGCTATCTATCTAACCATTTATAATGCTTACGTCTTTTTTTTTTTGTTTTTTTTTTTGGGGCCATAGACCACCGACTTCCTGAAGTTCGTTATGTATAAAAGTTTTATAAGTCTTGGCTTGGTGTTATTTCAGATTTATAGAAAAGAGTAAAAAAGAAAGAAGAGAAAAAAAAAAGAAAATAAGAAGAGTTTTTTTTTGAGATAAATAAAAAATAGGAAGGCGAAGAAAAGCGAGTGTTTAGCCATAGTCTGTCTGGCCGATCACGATCTAACAACAAGTTTTGATGATTTGTGCCAACACCCCAACCCCAACGTCCGTCAAAATGTCAAATTCTTGGGCACACACATCAACAATTCGACACATTTCACACATCGATGCCAAAAAGCATATCTCTTAGCCCCGAAGTCAACGCTATTTGTATCTCTCAAATTGTGTTAATTTAAATCAAATGACAAAATATAATAAACGACCATAAAATTTAATCCGAGTCTTTTCTAAAAAGGTACGAAAAATGTGCCAAGTGCTGGGGCACACACAAAAAAAAGGTATGGATTGTCACATCGCTTGTGTGGAGTCGACTCATGTAGCCACTTTTATAATATGTTTTTAATACGGATTAAGAGCTTCACTAATGTTCCTCTGACTTAAATGTTAACTTTAACAAGAAAGGAAGCTAGCTTCGGCCAGCCGAAGCCTATATACCCTCGCAGATCATTCCTATCCATTTACAAAAATATTAAATTTATATTTACTTGCGTATATGTTAAAACAGTCAACCTTTCTGAACTCGTTATTAAATTTTCAATTTGAATTTACTAATTAAGTTGTAAGCTGTTCAAAGCTGTTTGTATTTTTGGTGTAGGACCATTTTTGGCCAAGTTATAACAAAAAATCCTAAAGGAAAAATTCCTATTTTTGTCAAAAGCCGAAATCCCGAATTTCGAAGAAAACAAATCAGTTTTTTCGCTGAAACAAAGGAAATATTGATTCAAATATGGATTGTCATACCTTTCTGAACTCGTTATCAAATTTCCAATCGATTGGCATTTAAACCTGTACATTTTATTTTTTGGCCATTTTTCGCAAAAAATCATGATGTAACCCCTTATAAAAAATGTGAAAATTCACGAAAATTGTATTTTTTCAAAATCACTAGGAAAGTGATATCAATTTAATTATTAAGTTGTTAGCTGTTCATTACAGTTTGTATTTTTGGCGTAGGACCATTTTTGGCCAAGTTATAAAGTGAAGGAATAAGTATATACATATCTTTTGAAATTAATATGAAATGTATTTTTAAATTGAAATAATAAATTTCCATTTCGTTGTTTTTTGATGATTAGAGCTTTCAGGGACACACCTGTATAACTTTTCTGATAACATTTTTCTAAAATACCAATAAAATAAGAACACATCTATCCGGAAAAGGGGACAAAATGTGTCAGATGTGTAGAGTGTTTGACACAAAAGCGAAAAATGAAAACCAATTAAACAAGCTAATCATTTTATTGTCATTAGCACCGGGGCAGCAGCAACAACAATTACAAAAAAAAAAAAGAAAAGAAGAAGTCAAATTTAAACGGCTATTAGCAGTACCATTTAGGTGTTATCGTCAGTTATGGCCACATTGTGTGTTTGTAAAGAGAAACCAATGCCCGTTGGCTGTTTAAATTGTATGTATACCCTTTAAAAAAAAATGATAATAATAAAAGTTTCTCTAAATAATTGTATTACTAAGTTCTAGATTTTTACTTAATACCTAACTTCAAAAAAAAATTGATATGAAACGTATATCAATTTTATATTATGTAATATCAATTTTAGCTTGATATACGGCCTCGTAAATTCGATATGCTAGAAATGAGTTTTCATGTTAAAACGATATGCGTTAATACCAGAAAAATACTCAGATGATACTATAAAAATATATAAATTATCTCCTTTATTTATATTCTATATCTTCAATTATTCCCACATTTATGGCAGAGTATTCAACATGGGATACAGAGATTTTTATTTATTTACTTATCGTGTGGGTTCAAGTCTTGGACAGTTAACAGTTTTAACTGTGCAAACATTGGGTCAACTCATTAGCGGAATTATCAGCTTCGTACACGTATTAAATCTGTGACAGCGCAGCGCATGTCAACCAGGCAAAAAATCAACAGGCATCAAATGTATAACGTGGAACGTCTGATAACAGCACACTAGTATAGTATAGTATTGCATCATTCAAGTTTAAATTTGTACATTTAATATGCTTGTAGTTTTTAAAGTATACGGGGGGTCCCGCAGAAGTATTGATTGATTAATGAACTGGTGTTTCAACTGAATATTTTATGTGTCCGGTGCTTTTATTTTCCTTCTTTTTGTGGCTTTATCCTTGGCCAAAAGCGAAAATGTCCCGGTCTTGATCCTTCCGCCCCAGCACGACTATTGCTGCCCCGTTGACATTGTAATTGAATCAATAATAAAATCAAAATGTACGACGACGATGACAAATGACACTTGGATTTCGATTGCGATTCCCATTTCGATTCCAATTCCGACTCGGTCGGTCTCCGAGTCTCAGAGTCTCCGTCTGGACACCAAAAAAAAAAAAACCCCTGTCTGTAGCCCCATGTCCGTGTTCGTTTCGCTGTCCGTGTCATCGTGTCATCATTTCAGCATTTCAGCACAAGGAACGGCAACGTCACCATCGCCGGCTCTTGAGAGCCGGACCCCCATTTCGAATTCCACTTCCACTGGGCATGGGGTGTAGGCATCGAACTTGGTTTACGATTCGGCCGGGTCAGATCTACTTCACATGTGTACGTGTTTGTGCACACAAAAAAAACTTTTAAACAAAATATTTGTATTCAAAAAGCCTATCTGTTTTAAAACATTTCTGGCATATCACAAAAAGTTTGTTAATACCAGATACCAAAAAAATACCACAATACATACTTTTGATATTTAGCCTTAGGATCAATACTTCCTGCATTTTAAAACTTTATTTAGAGCTTGTTTCCACAATCTTAGTTTTTAGTTAGTATTTTTTTTTCATAAGTATAGGTAATATTTTCCTTACATATTTAAAAAATACCATATATACTAAAACCTCATAAATAAACATCAATCGTGTAAAGAATCATTTTAGAGTCTCGGAATACCAGAAATACCTTCCGAGTTATAAGCAACACATGTTTGTAGAATTGCAAACATAAAAATAAGAATTAGATGATCTACGAAATCGCAACTAGTAAATTGCTAGAATTTTTTTGTGATATGCCTGTTGTTTCCACCGTGAACGTCAATGCTCAATCAATGACTTCGACTGGCTGTCTGACTGACTAGCAGACGACTTTCCTCGCCGAGTGCTGCATGCCCGTGTGTCTTTCCCTTTAGAATTTGTGTTATAATGTGTACGAGTACGAGAGTATATACATATTTCATTTTTGAACTGTCTCCCTGACAGCCCACGAACGTTTTGAGTGACGTACAAAACGATGTCGTGTTGTCGTGCCGCGGATTCGACTTGGCGTTACTTCGACCAGGTTGACTTTTTGTCGTTTCTCCTCCGCTTTTGGCATATGTATATGTATATATGTCGTATACTGTATAGTATAGTGTATATATAGTCTCAGTCTCAATGGTGACTTTGACTTGAATGCGCCAACCGAGCGATTTCTCGAGTGGGACGTCAAATCAGCTGAACTTTTCATTAAGGCCTTTTGAAATTCGGCATTAACCCTTTGGTGAACCGTTCCTGTCACCCTGTCTTTATAGCTGGTGTTGTTGTTGTGCCAGCGATCGGGAAACCCATTAGCAGTTGATCCATCGTTAGCCGAGCCAAACTGAAGACGACGCTTGGCAAAAAGAAAAAAAAAATGAGAACGACTTGACTTTGTCAGCTTTTTGACAACCCCGCCCAAATCATAATATTCCTGGCTCTTTGTCAACTGCAATATGCCTTCTTATCTTCAGTGATGCTAAATAAGTTAATTGAAACAGTCAGTACTGAATATAGGCCTTTTCGATTAACTATCTAATGAATTGATTCAAGTTAATTTTAATTAATATTATTATTGTGGGGTTATATACTAAAAGAAAAAAAATTATTTCTTAAATATTTATCATTGAGTTTTAGAGGTAAATTTCATATTCTCTATTTGGTATTTACTTTGGTATTTTTTGTGAGTTATAAATAATTAATCACGCCTTTTAGGTATGCAACACATTTTTAGTAGGGCAGTGATAACAGGAAGGAAAATATAAAAAATAAATATAAAATCTAATACTATTTTGTTTTTTTTTTTTTGTTTTTGTTTTTTTTTTTTTTGGGTTTTTAAAACTGTTTGTCAACTCTGAAAAGACGAAGACAGGCTCTGAAACTGGGACTGCAATTGGGGACCTGGCATTGGCCTGTGTGCATTTGGATTTTTTTTTTTTTTTTTTTGAAAGGCAGCCGTCATGGCGGTGTCAGTAGTTTTGCCGGCCGGGCGAGCGACCAGGCCTCATACTGGCAGACAGTCAGTCAGCCAGTCAGTCAAGTCAGCGATTCACAAAGGAAACACTTGAGAAGTGAACATGTTAACGGGAGAAATAGTTCGTCGTTCATCGTTCGTCGTTGGTCGCCTCCTCCAATCCAAAACCAAGGCAGCAAAGGAGCTGGTGGAGTTTGGAGTATGGTGTGGTATGTGCCATATAATATATATAAATGCTATGGTGTGTGGTGGTGCTTTTATAATACTGCAGGTGAGGAGAAGAAGGTGCATTGTGTCGCCCAAACCCGAAACCCAAAAACACTTGCGAGAGTCACTCGAGAGCTGTCAATCCGAAGGCAGCAAAAAAAAAACGCCAGCGAATAAGGTAAATACAAATGGGCGGCAGACGACGGCAAACGGCAAAAAAGCAAGCCGAAAAAGTCAAGGGTAGCGTCAAGTCGAGTGGAGTGTCCTCAGTCCCTCAGTTCTCAGTTCTCAGTCCCCCCAATCCCAATTCAGAATTCGCAGTTCTCAGTTGCCCAGTTGCCCAGTTTCGATCTGAAGCTGGATCGCTGAATCGCTGGATCGGTGGAACGTTATTAGCTCTCGTACCAGTTTTCATCCAGGGGCGTTCCGCTCGGAGGGCATTAAATGATTATCTGGCTCTGTCATGCCACTGAGATCGGTCTCGAAAATTATGCGAATTTCATACTTTAGGGGGCATGTTCTCCTTGTTTCTGTCTGGTCTGTCTCTTGTGTTTATGTTTACTTCGCGTCCTCTTCTGTCTTCTGTTTTCTGTGTGTGTCCTATGTCCTTTTGCGTTTTTACGTTTCGACTTCTTTATCTGATATCGATATTATTACTGCTCGAAATGTAACCGAACCAAACCAAACCAAACCGAACCGATTTGATGATTAAAAGAACCCCATATTTCATATTTACAGCAGGTGTAAACGAAGAACCGTCATCGTTATTTTGTTTGCAATGTTCGGTGTTCAATTGGGGGAGAGTTCACTGTAGACCCTCCGATCCCAAGACATTCATTCATTCATTCAAAATGGCCAAGAAAAATGGTCTCAACATTTACGATTGATGAGCTTATGATCTTCTCAGCTTATCAATCGTAAATTTCAATATCGCTTTCCTTGGTCATTTTCGCATCTCAAGATTTATGGCGTCTTACTGATACCTACACTGGCCGAAAATTCCTTTTTGTATTTTTAAAGAGAAATTCCAATAAGAGCATCACACATTTTTTTTTTATATTAATAATTTTACTATTAAATATTTTAGAATTTCTGTTTTCTTTTTAGATTTCTATGTCAAACCGGGTTTTCTGCAGTTTTAAGTTTTAACACTTCACAGAAAAAAAACATTTTTTTTTACATTAAATCAAAGAGATTGCTTTAAATTTATAAAGAATTCGGGTAGTTTAGACAAGTGCACTCAATAACGTTGGCCGACGGGTTCGCATTTAATGTACGACTCTTAGATTCGGGGAACTGTTTATAGATTTGCATACAAAGATGGCTGTATGGTTGGTTATCCGGGCGAGAGGAGTGATTGGCTCCTTCCCAAAACGAATGGCAGCTGAAAGGTTTGTGCTTTCCTAGGGAGCAGGCAGCACAGGCAGCTGCTGCATATGAGCGAACTCTTCTTTTTTATCGGACTAGAGATCGTGGCAACCAGGCAAAGGCACTAGCGGCAGTATCAAAACGAAAAGCCCTGCAGTGTCCGGCGATAGGATGCGCAAAATAAGATGGCAACAAATTGCAATGGGTGTCTGTAATCGTCATATTGGGTAATATTCGCTCGTAAAAGTATCACCGACCATGTTTTCCACAATGAGAGAGCCTTCGCCGACTTCGCCGCCTTCTTCGCGGGTAAAAGTGAAGACGCCACCACCGCACCGGCAAGAAGAACGAACGGCAATATAATAAGAACAAGAACAGAGGGCTGTGAACCGAAAACAGCAGGATGCAGGATCCCATTCCATTCCATTCCATTCTCCTCTCCAAGCTTCAAACTCCAAGCTGGAAACTCCAAAGGAGACCTCATACGGTGAGACTGAAACGCAAAATCAGTCGCAATCCCAGGGCTCACCTGCCTGCCTGCCTGCCAGATCGATGTTGTGCATTTCCATTTGCATTGCCACATCCACCACATCCAGCAGTCGGAACTCTAAACCCCACACTCGGAACACTCGGGACTCTAATCCATTCAGAGCATCACCCGACGCATCAACCTTGTCGTCTATCTCGACACCTAGCGAGGTTTTTGGGGCATTTTACTTTGATAAGCTTCCTTGTTAATCGATGTTGTAGGGTTTCGACTGATTAGTCAACGCTAAACTTGAAAACTTTTAGAAATCCGTCATCAGATTAAAGTTTAAAACGATCCCTTTAATTCCTCATCTTTGACACAAACCATTAGGATCTCTTCTAGTCATAAAAGACTTCTATCCATTTGAATTCACCACTTCTTAACTTAATATACTTGTCCTTGGGGCTTCTAAAGCACGTGTGAAAGATATTAATAGGATTATCTAAACACATTGCGACTGGTTTTTATTTCTTTTATGCGGCATTAAATTTATTGTCCTTTGTATTATCATGGTTCCATTGCCTAGCAAAAGCTAGCAAAGATGAGAGCAAGATGCCGATGTCCCTGTTCCGAAACCAAGTCCAAGTCCAAGCAATTCCCATGGCCTTTGCCTTTCCCGCTCCTGCTGACAGGTTGGCTTATTGAGCCTGAGACAAGATAAGTGCTTTTGTCTCTGCCCCCTTCGCTCCTTCGCTCCTTTTGATGCCTGCTGATCTACGGCTCTGCACATTCACATCACACATTCGCATCAGATGTACATCCACATCACACATTCGCATCATGCTTCCACATCACACAATCACATCCAAGGAAATGGCGGGTTCAGTTCTATAACTCGCACATTTTATAATGGATCCCGAGATTGCCATACTTTCTGATTGAATTGGATGGGTTAGGCTCTATGGACTCTATATATGGCAGGTGTCTCGTCTAACTGTTTGATTTCGGGTTTGCCATTGTTTTTCCTGCTCTTTTTTTTTTATAATCCCCATTTTTGTTGTGTCTTTTTTTTTTTTTTGGCATTATCAAGCCGCAGTCATGATGGACCCATCGCATCACATTGCTTCGCCATTGTGCAACAACGGCAGCGGTAACTGGTTTTTCGTCCAACCATCCAACCGACCAACCAACCAACCAACCATCCGTCCATCTGTACAGCCGCCCAGGCCATCCATCCATCCATCCACCCGTCCATCCATCCATCCATCCATCCGACCATCGGTAAAGGTAAAGTCCAGCCTTCCCCTTCGCTTTATCTTTTAGCGAGAATTGCCAATCATTCGCAGCCGCAATAAAATTACATGAGTAAAATGTGTCCGCGAGCATTCGTGGTACTTGATCGTTTTTTCAAGAGTGCGGTAATCGGTTTCAATTTCATCTTTATAGTGTTATGAAACCCAGGGTTCGCGCACAGCTTTTCAGCTTTTCAATCGCCACCTTCTCAACGGTCGACTCGTCGAAAAAAAGAGGAAAAAGGAAAAAAGGAAGAGTGGTTGTGGTTCAGGTTCAGTTTTGTTTTGTTCCCTTCGGTTCGGCGCTCGGTGGGTGGACACTGGACATTGGGTGGATTAGTAGTAGTAGTACCCATCCTTTAATCGGTACCATCTCAGCACACTGTACGCAATTCCCAATCACGTTGTGGATCCAATGGATCACATTATATTGAAAAAAAAAGGGAATTCGTTTTAATGACATCTATTCTTTTGAGATTCTGGACTTTACGATAATACACTTAATTTAAAGTGTAATTCAAGTTTTTGATTTTTGTATGGCATCTTTATAATATAGACGTCTGATCCTTGCATATACTACGATTTATATACTACCTCTAATAGCACATCTATTGCAAGAGTTTTGACCAGATTTAATAGTGAGAGAAAACTACACAGGCAGAAAAAAATTAAAGCTAAATACAAAAATTATATAATAATAATTAAATGTGTACAATGATTTTATTTTTGATTATTTCCGAATTAATTTGATTTTTCTAGATATTTATGTCAATCCGTTCTGGGTGGAAGTTGCTACTGACCATTTTTTATTGTTCCTTTTATATTTGTTTAGATAACAACTTTATTTGACCATTTTAAAGTTATTAGGATTTAAGAAAATACTTGTAAATATTTACTAAACAAGATTTAAATACTAAATTCATATATTAAAGACCTGCATTTTAATGACATGTTGAAAAACATTTACTGTTCAAGATTTAAATTCTAATTTCTTTTGTTTAGTGTACTCCACCCGCTTCTCCACATTCGACTGACCATTTTTGCCGTCCATGCCGCTGGGCTCTGCTCTATTGCTCCTCCATTTATTTAAGATGGCTGGAGTTGGGAGTTGGAAGTTGGAAGTTACCAAGTTGGGAGTCTAAAGTCTGCAGCAGAGAGCTCTGGGATCTGGGATCTCGGACTTGGACGTGGACTTGGTTGGAGGAGAGTTGAGCCTGTAAAAAGCAATTCACTGTAATTGCTTTGTGACTTATGGCCCGGCCCAACTTGCGCGTTCGTCGCTTTACCGATTGCTAGTCGGCAGGTAGCTGCCGACTCCACTCAAAGAAGGCACCTCCTCCTCTCCACCTTCGCCCTTCATTTCCACATCCACATCCACATCCACATCCACCTTCACCTCGGTCTCCTCGTGCAGATGATTCTGCGTAGCCTGGCAAAGTGGTGGTGGTGGCGACTTGACCTTGTCATGCCATTAAATAAAATCAAACAGAAACTGAACTTGGTCCGAAGATGTTCCCATTGCCATTGCCAGTGTGTCCGCCCTCTCCTTCCGGCGACCCTTTTGGTTACCAGGAGGTAACGCCCTCTTCTCGGGGGAACGCTAATCCCACAGTTCCATCGTCGTCGTCGTCGTCGTCTGCGTCTCTTTGGCACATAACGAGTTGCTATATTTTGATGGATTTGCCCGTTCGAGGTGTAAATATTAAACAACGGCCAGTGCGAAAACGTACAGTATCCACCGACCGATGTCAAGAATGCACCTCCACTATCCCCTATCCCCCTTTTCTTCGTCTCCTGACTTCGCCTTACCTTGCTAACTGGTTACTGCTGCACT